>JAAXLI020001232.1:26852-40760 GCA_014621495.2 Entosphenus tridentatus | reverse complement strand
TCACCTGAGGACGGCTGCTTGCGTTGTGGCCGAAACGTCGTGAGAATAATTTTATTAGGTTTTATTTTTATTATTTTATTACTTCCCTTCTACGTGTCTTCATACTTTGTTTTATTATTTTTATTTTTGTTGAGGCAATGTGCGGACCTGTTACATCACGTTGTGATGCACGCCCAATTCTTCCTACTATACGATTGTATTTTCATGTCAATGTGCTGCTCAGATTTTGTCTGGGCACATATTCCCTCCGACCAATCCCAAGTTCGTAGACGGGCAAGTGAAATCTGCCATCATATTGTCATATCCACACCCAAAAAACAACCATTCTGAATTGTTTGTACTCGCCCACTTTGCAGAACTGTTCTGCCAAAAGTTGGTTTCATCATAATATAATGTGTACCCTGCTTCACATGTCATTTAAATTTGATATGTATACAAAAGTTTTAAAATCTGAAACAAATGGCAACAGATCTGCTGGGCCAATCAGCAGTGTCATTTCATATCTTTATGTAACAGTGTCTCAGAACAGAGTAAAGCCAAATCAAATGCATTGTTTGCCATTTCACGAAATTATATTATTATACACTCACGCACTGACGGGCAACATTAATTTTTCGCTTGTCCGCTCCTCAGCTTGAACTTGGCACCTGAGGTGCTGGCTCAGTGCTCTGTATACTGATATGGAAATTAACCTCCAAAACCACTAAGCTGTCCGCACTATCTTGGTGATAGAGCCACTTTTTGAGATTACATTCAATTTCCGTGAATTATTGTAAATGCTGGAATTTAGAAAGGTTCACTGGCTTTTATGATCACCATATCACCACAATCGTCATCAGTATTGCCTGATATAATTACCATTTCTTGCCGTTACGATTTTTCTAAGTTTTCCATGTCTTAATACGCATATGAAGTTGTGATGCTTAAGAAATGCTGCTAAAATCGGTATAAGCAAGGAAATATAAAATACTCTTAGTTCTTTCGGTAAAGTCACGTAGGTAAAAAATGAAATTAAAATTAATGAAAATAAAATAATAATCACGACGTTTCGGAGGCAACACAAGTTTCCGTCATCAGGTGGGACTGTCACAGTCAGATTTGCTGCATCAAGTGATGCGGAAGCTTCAAATCTAGAAGAAATATAAAATATTGGTTTTACTCACGTAAAGAAAATTCTGTTCAATCTTTCGGCCGATAAGGCATTGAAAGAGGAGCATTATTCAAAGCATGTGAGACATGGATAACGGTTAATCTGCCTGCCATAATTATCGGCTATGATCAATCCATTGCTGGATGAAGGCCTCCTCAAGTTTCCGCCATCCTTCATGATCCAGTGGTGTAAGAATCCACCCGAACAGGTGAGAAATGTCTGGACTATCTGGGTCAAATGCAAACTGGTGGAAACCCTACTTCACTGTGACCTTGGGGAACGGGGCCGTGATCCTGCCAATGCCAGGATGCAGGGCGGCTGGAGAGCTGCCACGTGCCTACCTGGGAGTCCGATGCCCTCATGTGCACCCGATGAAATTGGCTTGCATTTGTATTGAGCACTTTATGGTTACTGGGTTTTTCGAGGATGCCAGAACCGCAGAGTTCAGCTGGTCACCAGGAACCCGTGAACACGAGTCAGAGGTTGCCGTTAGGAAAGCTCAGAGGCTCGGAGTTGCCTGGGTTGCAATTAATCAGAAGCTTCGAGTTGCCTGGGTTTCAATTAATCAGAAGCTCCGAGTTGCCTGGGTTTCAATTAAACAGCTGAGAATAGAGCCCCCCCCCCCTGTAGTGCCGTGCCTCACCTATGGTAGAGGCGTGCGCAAACGTTTGTGATATTGTACATTTGTAATAAACCAATAACAAAAATCGGGACGCATTTTCTTTTCAAATATAATACATCGTGAAGTCAAAGTGATTTCCTGATTAAATGAGCTTTGAGGCGTTTCTAATGTCAATTTACAGCCCTGGAAAAATCGGTGGAAATCCACGTTCTTATGGTGTAGGTAGCATATCCATCGGACAACCACTGTTCTCCACAAAGTGATTTTAATTTTATCGACCCTGGAAGGATGATGGGCTGAGTCTTCTTCCAACCAGGATTTGAACTCGCAGAATTCGGACTGTGAGTCGCTAGCTCTACGGCTGGGTCACATAAATAAATGAGTGAATATGCCAGCCAGAAATCGCATCAATATGTACAGTCATCACAGTTAAAGAACCATGTGTCAGCTTCAGTTCCCCACTGACGTGCTTATAGCCGCGCTGCGCAGTTTCGACAGTGGTGTTTCCTCCTCTGGAGATCACAGAGGGCTGTCGAACAGGCTCCGGAAGTACGTTATTATTGCACTTGTTTACCAGTAAGGCTCACTGAGCCTTATTAATTTTTTAGGAGGTCCTTCTAAGTCTCTGCAGTAGAGAGAGTGATCATTATATGTGCAGTGTTAGTGATTCGGTGACGAGGTTTGTAGGAGGCACCTTTTATTTTAGAACATTCACGGTCTCGCCTGTATAATCTCTACAGTCGCTTTGCCTAGCCTAAACACAACAGTAGCCATCTAACACTGACGGCGCGGACTGAGACAGCTGTGGGGGTCGCTGGCCCCCGAGATCTCCCCTGACTCTCTCCCGACTACAGGGGTCCCGCCGCTCCCTGACCCCTCGCTGCTGCTGTGCTCATCGCCCACGGGGCAAGGACCATCGTCTGATGGTTACCCTCCCTGGGCCCCCCCACCTTGGGTTCGCGTGGAGGGCATAGCTCGTCGCCGGCTCCCGTACACCTGTTAACACGGCGTTGCCTCTCCTTCAGTCACACGCAATGCCTCCCCTCGCGCAGCACCGCACAGCACTCACACGCTGTGAGCGTACGTACGCACAGCCCCGTCAATCAAACGAATACCCACGTTACGAGCGCGCACCTGTGGAACGCTGATTACGCACGCCACGAGCGTATGCACAACACAGCACTGACCATCCAAACGCGATACCTCTTCTTGCGCCGCGCCACACTCACACGTGGCGAGCAAATGTACACCCAGCACCCCACGCGTTCACACTTCTCAACGAGACCACACGAGGTTACTATTAGTTATTAATTATTTATTATTGGCTACCTGCGATTAGCTATTCAAATCAGTGTGGATCGACAAGACGGACCTACGCTAACGCCCAAATGTCTATTCCCGATTTACCTACTTATGATATGCTTTTACCTCCTTTACTCACGGTTTGATGCGCTTGGCGTTCCGTTGGTCTCCTCGCCGCTCACCTCGACTCGTCTCACGGACGTTCGGGTAGCCGAGCTGGACGCCGTCACGAGTGCTGCCTTCTTCGAGTAAGAGAGCGTTTACCTCTCTGTATCCTCTTTTTATACCCAAAACTACAAAGAAATCCCGCCTTCCTAGCCAATCAGGTCGTGGCGCTCCCCAGCTTCATTTTTGACGCGCTAATGAGCCCCGTTCACGCCGGCTGGGGGGTCGGCTTGCGGGCGCCTTTGTTATGCCAATTAGCCGCGGCTTCCATAACAAAGGCCCGCTGTGAGAGGTTGTGCGACGGCGGCCTCCCCGTGCCCCTCCCACGTTAATTAGTCGCAACTCCCATAACAAAGGCCCCCCTTGTGCCCAGCATCCCCGCGAATCAGCCGTGTACCCGGTCCGCCTTTTCGATACGTGGTTGTGGGGGTGCGTGTTCTCACCGCGGTGGCGGGGTGGCCCCGTCGTGACCATGCAACTTTCCACTCGAGTCATGACGCCGCGGTGCGCGTTAGCGTCGGAGGGGACCGTCCAATTCTCTGGCTGCAGGAAACCGTTAAGATTATCCCTATGAGGGCTTTTCAGGTAAAAAACCTGTCAGCTAGGAGGTCCCCCCTCGCGCTCTAGGTGTTTGGGGGAAATGCGTGAGTATGTGTGTTTAGGTGGGGGGTGGTGAGGGGGAAGCAGCGTCGGCCTCGCTGCTCGGGACGGCGGGATCGTAGGTGGAGGCACCCGCCGATCGGCTCCGTGGCGGTGGCATCACACAGCCAACACCTGGCGGCGCAATATCGAGCGAAGACAGCAGCGATGACGGCGATGAGACGACAGCAACGACAAGACAAATCCAATCCCAGAACCGGCAGCCCGAGCTTCCGCTCTCGGCAGGTTCCAGGGGCTTCCAGATGTGACCCTTGCCACAGTTCCTCCGCCCTGCCAACAGACCCGTGCACATGCTCACTGGCGTGTGTACTGTCTGTCCACCACAGTTGCTGCTGCTGCCCACCAGCTGGCGCTATTACATTACATATGTATATTTCACCATCACCGCTAGGCCATGCCACCGCCTACTTACTCCACTGACACGCATTACTCCCTGACCACAGCAAAACGGGTTGAGCTTATGTTCAGCTTTAATTACTTATTTGCCCAGGAAAGTCACTTGTTTCGTCTTGTCTTCAGCCATCCTCGATCTGAGGGTTGGCTGCACCATGGGCAATCCTGCTATACTCATTGTCTGTTGCAGCGTGAGCCGCGTCCACGCTTTGATGTTATCCATCCATGTCATCCTTGGTCTTCTTATCCATCCATTGTGCCTTGGCATAATCTGATTTTCCAAACAAGTAAAATTTTTTCTCATGACATGACGACAGTAGGCTAGTTTTCTTGATTTTATACTGGTAGGAACCTCCTGTTTACACCAGCCCACAGGGGATTATTGTGTCCGTCCGTCGTGGATCCAAAAATGTAAGGGGTGGGGCTGGGTGGAGAGGGGACTGTGATTAACGCCCCCGGATTGGTTGAAGTGCGTCACGTGACCGCGCGCCTCCAGATTGGTTGAAGTGTGTCACTTGACCATGAGCTGCCCACTTCATGTTGTGGTGCACCCCGCACCTCGGAGACCCGAGAAGCAGCAAGATCACGGCCACAGCGCCAGAGACGCAGCCACGGAAAGCTGACGGTCGATCCACTCACACACGGCTCACACATATGTAGTATCTTGAAGGAGACGGAGACTTCTTGGAGGCCACACGCTTTTATTCAGTTACAGCTAACATCCTGACACACTGGGGATTAGCCCCTTTACACAACCTAGGGAGGTACAGCCTCCGGGCTATCCTGACTACTCTCTCTGCTCTAGCCTTCGGCTCTCTAGCCTTCGGCTCTCTAGCCTAGGGAGGCTAACACACCACCAGCACCCCACTCAGTCCCGGCCCGGCGACGGCCTCGGGGCTTGGGGTCCAGGGTCTTCGGCGGCTCCTTGCTTCAGCTTGAGATGAGATGGACTGACTCCCGCTCTCCGGGAGCCGTCTTATATATCCCCTCTCTGAGGGGCCCCGGCTCTCGCCAGCCCCCTCCCCTCAGAGCGGTTCCAACCGCCTCTTGCCCGACCAGTCCGGACCAGTCCAGACCGGTACGTACCCCTCCCCTAGGTTGTGGCGCGTGTGTCAACTTTGACCACCACATCACCCCCCCCTGTACAGCACGCAGCCGTCCCGGCTGCAATACAATTCACAAACCCAACCTTAATTTAAGAACAGGAACTCGGAAGCGCGAAGAGAACGATGCGTGAGCCTCAACACAACAGCAACAACAACAACAACACAACAACAACAATAATAATCCCAAATAATTTACCCCAACTCACCTGTACATATGAACACCGTGGACACACCACACCAAGGAACAGGGTCAACCGCACGCCCACACCCCCCACCGAACGCCAGGGCCAAAAGAGGAGGGGCAGTGTATGTGCGTCGGGTCCGGTATCACGAGAACCTGGGACCCTTCGAACGAGTATGTGTGGCGGGTCCATCGTAAGAGTTCAGTGTTCCCTGCGGAGGGTCAGGAGGGGCCAGACGATGGGCGTCCGGCACGTCCCGAGAGGCCGGGGACAAAGCCCGTGAGCCGTCTTCCTGCAGACCAGGCGGCCGGGCAGCTCCCCGATCCTCCGGTGAGGCCACCCTTGGTGGACTCACACCTGCAGCACCCGAAAGAGTGGCAGGGGGTTGCGGAACAACACCAGGATCACGAGAACCCTCCTCCGGCCTGCCGGACACATCACGCAACCGGCCCCTGCGAGATGAAGATGTATGAGTGCGCAGTGCGACATAGGGTTTCAGGCGCGAGGGGTGAACATACCAAGAGCGCCGTCCGCACGCGACCCTAACACACTGGTCCCGAACGACCCGAACAATGTCGACCGGACCCCGCCAGGGCCTGAGCAATTTGGATGACGTCGACAGCGGCACCTGAGGGCAGTGCAGCCACGCCTTATCCCCCACGGCCCATTTGTGCACCGAAACCCGGCGATCATACAGACGCTCATTCGCCCGTTGCCTTGCCCTGGAATTTTCCTGCGCAGCTACACGACCAACTTCCGAATATTGCTATAAACCACCCTAAACCTTATACATTGTAATATTACACTATGTATTATTCTACCCACCCTAATGTATATCACACTGCTTTATATTAACTATACAATTACGATACTATATATTACTTCGTACATTGTATTAAGCATTACAAATTTATACTATTTATTATTATACACTGTACCATTGACCGTCGTGTGAAAGATACTAGGAGGAAGCAACGAAATATGTCAATGGGAGAGTAGTTGGAGGAGACTTGCAGCGGAGCAAAGAATCCATTCCCTGCAGAGACTTGTAGCAATACAGTATATAATTTAATGTTGGGTTTGTCTATGGCAGTATATAGTACGGTGTAGACTCGTGTGATGTAAGAGAATAAAGTTTAGATGGAAGCATATTATATTTTTTGCGACATAGAATTGTAATGTATTACGTACTGTTAGTAACTCAGCTTATTGTAGAGTATATTTAGTATACTGATGATACTATGTAGTTTATACTTTAGTTGTTTACGTGGTGGTTTAGTTACTGCAGCTACATACTATTGTAATAATTGTCTTGGAGACGACTTTTGGAATCGGTCCTTTTTATTGACTCAGGGTTACATTTACTCCCCGCTGCTGGTAGGCAACGGAAAGTGGATAGACAGACCACGAGAGACGCACGGCCACGTGTCACTCGGAGCCCCGCTTGCGCGTGGGCCCTTCCTTCCTTCGTTCCTTGTCTGACCACGTGTCGTTCATCTCTCCCCTTATTTAATGCCTGGGTCACGTGGTACGCTCCAGCCAATCCTTGGTAGCCTGCGCCGAATCTTCTAGATTCCCCGTCAACTCCCAGGACCACGCCCCTGACTTATCTTCCCATTGGCTGAGGCCAAAGCCAGCAGAACCAATCTCCCTAGCTGGCATCTCTCGATCACGCCAGGGCCATGCTCCCAGGCTTCCCCCCCCATTGGCTGTAAAGCAGGACCGGCAGAGCCGATCACCACGTGAGCCGGACATAGGCTCATATTACACTATTAACACTCCTTCCCTTTATTAATGCTACCCCTATCCCCTCCCTTTGATGCTGCTAATCCTGCATAATGCACGGGCATAATGACTTTAAACCCCTCGCCAAACCTCCTACACATTTCACAATTAGTACTAATCGCATATCTGCATTTCCCATAAATATGCTAAATTCCTCTTGATATGCAAATTATTTTGTCAAGGCGCTTTTCGCCCCTCCATTCCAGCTTAAATAGTTGCTCCAAGCCTGGGGCTTGTCATTCAGACTCTGTCTCCTCGACAGACCTGTTCTCCACCTGAGGACGGCTACTTGCGTTGTGGCCGAAACGTCGTAAGAATTATTTTATTATGTTTTATTTTTATTATTTTATTATGTTAAAAATTTTTTATTTTATTATTTCCATTCTACGTGACTTTCCCGAAAGAACCAAGAAGATGAATACTTGCAGTCACGAAAGCTTTAAATCGAAATTTAAGTATTTGACCCCTCTGCAAAACATGACTTAGTACTTGGTGGCAAAACCCTTGTTGGCAATCACAGAGGTCAGACGTTTCTTGTAGTTGGCCATCAGGTTTGCACACATCTCAGGAGGGTTTTTGTCCCACTCCTCTTTGCAGATCTTCTCCAAGTCATTAAGGTTTCGAGGGTGAGCTTTGGCAACTCGAACCTTCAGCTCCCTCCACAGATTTCCTATGGGATTACGGTCTGGAGACTGGCTAGGCCACTCCAGGACCTTAATGTGCTTCTTCTTGAGCCACTCCTTTGTTGCCTTGGCTGAGGGAAGGAGGTTCTCACCCAAGATTTGACGGTACATGGCCCCGTCTATCGTCCCTTTGATGCGGTGAAGTTATCCTGTCCCCTTAGCAGAAAAACACCCCCAAAGCATAATCTTTCCACCTCCATGTTTGACGGTGGGGATGGTGTTCTTGGAGTCATAGGCAGCATTCCTCTTCCAAACACAGCGAGTTGAGTTGATGCCAAAGAGCTCTATTTTGGTCTCATCTGACCACAACACTTTCACCCAGTTGTCCTTTGAATCATTCAGATGTTCATTGGCAAACTTCAGACGGGCATGTATATGTGCTTTCTTGAGCAGGGGGACCTTGCGGGCCCTTCAGGATTTCAGTCCTTCACGGCGTAGTGTGTTACCAACTGTTTTCTTGGTGACTATGGTCCCTGCAGCCTTGAGATCATTGACAAGATCCTCCCGTGTAGTTCTGGGCTGATTCCTCACCGTTCTCATGATCATTGCAACTCCACGACGTGAGATCTTGCATGGAGCCCCAGGCCGAGGGAGATTAACAGTTCTTTTGTGTTTCTTCCATTTGCGAATAATCGCACCAACTGTTGTCACCTTCTCACCAAGCTGCTTGGCGATGGTGTAGCCCATTCCAGCATTGTGTAGGTCCACAATCTTGTCCCTGACATCCTTGGAGAGCTCTTTGGTCTTGGCCATGGTGGAGAGTTTGGGATCTAATTGATTGATTGCTTCTGTGAACAGGTGTCTTTTATACAGGTAACAAGCTGAGATTAGGAGCACTCCCTTTAAGAGTGTGCTCCTAATCTCAGCTCGTTACCTATATAATAAGACACCTGGGAGCCAGAAATCTTTCTGATTGAGAGGGGGTCAAATACTTATTTCCCTCATTAAAATGCAAATCAATTTATTAAATTTTTGACGTGCGTTTTTCTGGATTTTTTGTTGTTATTCTGTCTCTCACTGTTCAAATAAACATACCATTCAAATTATAGACTGATCATTTCTTTGTCAGTGGGCAAACGTAAAAAATCAGCAGGGTTTCAAATAGTTTTTTCCCTCACTGTATATATTTTTTATTTTGAGTGGGGACATTCACAGAGGCGGAATTTGCACTGGGGGAGGGTGGGGAGGGGCTGGGTGGGGAGGGGCTGGGTGGGGAGGGGAGGGTGGGGAGGGGCTGGGTGGGGAGGGTGGGGCTGGGTGGGGGGTGGGAGGGGTGGGGCTGGGTGGGGAGGGGCTGGTCACCCCTTGGTGCCCTTATGAAACTCAACGTTTAACCTACTCACGCCGGCTTGTGCCCACCCTCACAGTCGGCCATATTTGCGGAATACACCACGCTGCCGTTGACCCTGCCCATTGACCGAGCAACCCAATGTTTCTACCAGCTCCGTCCGCAGGAATGTGTTTACCTTTAACAAATTTTTTTCAACACCAGCTTTTTCCAGAACCAATTCATTTGTTTTCTTTTCAGTCCATGATACACGTAATATCCGCCTGAGTCCTTTCATTTCAAAGGCGTTTATTCGTGTTTTGTCGTTCTTCTTGATTGTCCAACTTTCACAATCATACTTAGCAACTGGCCACACAGGGCATACAGAAGTCTGATCTTCGTTCCAATGGGGATGGTGTGACTCTTCCAAATGTTCTTCGGAAATGACCCAATCGCCTGACCCTTACTCAGTTTAGCTCGAATTTACTTTTAAACACTTTGCATCTTTAGTGATGACTGATCCAATATATGGAAAGTGTCCAATTCCTCAAGCTGGGTGCCTTGTACAGTAGAACCTCTGGATTGTATGTAAATACGATTAATCCGTTCTAGACTCCTACGAACTGTATATAAATATTGTTTTTTAAAGATTTTTAAGCACAAAAATAGTTAATTATGCCATAGAATTCACAGTGTAATAGTAAACTAAATGTAAAAACATTAAATAACACTGACAAAACCTTGAACAACAGAGAAAACTAACATTGCCGCGTCAAGGTTTAGAATCGTTCAACAAGATGATTGTTTCGTCTGCTACTTCAGTCGGTCGATTATAAGAGAAAGAATATTCGTATGAGCAATTCATGTTTCTATTGAAAGTAAGTTAACAGTAATATTTGGGTACAGTATTGTTTTTGGAAGCATTCACCGTAATATCGTATGAACGTTTACTTCACCGCATCATCGTATGAATAATGTGAGAAGAGATTAACGGGTTCTTATGTTAGCGATTTACATACTCGGCACTTTCGCTCTCTAAATTACGGCTTGAATGAGGGGGGAGGGATATGACTACACTCACAAAATTAATATCTTACTAGGAATTGTATGGGTCGCTGTTGTTTGTAAACAATGGAAAGTGTCCAATTGTTTGTAAACAAACAACAGGAAATTTGGTGCTTACAAAAAAAAATGGCGTGGAAGGGGAAATCGGCCGCGGCCGTGTTTGATCGCCACCCGAGTATGTGTTCGTGGCCAAATTCAAACATTTTGTGAATGTTTTGGTCGGAACCCGATTTGGTCGTGGTCAGAAGCGTTCGTGACCAGAGGTTCTACTGTATCCAGATGTTGCAGGCTGCTCCGTCACTGCCCATCACGTTCCTCTTGACACATTTTCTCATGCACTTTTGTATTATGGACTTTGTATTATGGACTGTCGTCTTGTTCATATTGCTGAGGTTAAAATTGCGACTAACCCGATCTAAGTGATCTGTCATCTCCTGCAGCCCCACCTTGAACCCAGGAAGCAAAATGATGTCATTGACATACCAAAGATTTGTGACTCGTTGCCCTTCGATCTGCATTCCTCCAAAGAAACAAAGTCTCTCTCATTACCATTTCAGCCAGGATGTTAAATAAGTATGGAGAGATATGACACAACCCTGTCTGACTTCCTTTCTGACATGGAACCATTCTGTTTCTAGCAAGTTGTTTCTGATCAAGTTTTTCCAGTAAATCAATCAGATGTAGTGGGAATCCCATATCCATCGTGGTCGACCAGAGCTTATCATGCGAGACTGAGTTAAATGCTTTCTTGAAATCCACAAAAGCACATATATAATGGCTGAGGATGTTCTCTTGCCTTGTGCATGAGTATTCTGAGATTAGTGACTAGGTATCTGGTCCCTCTCCCTTGCTGGAAGCCAGCTTTGTCACCTGCAATTTTTATTCTGCTTTCAAGCGGATCCGTTCCAGGATGATCCTAATAAGGACTTTACTAGCATGAGAGACCAGTGCTATTGTCCTGTAATTTGTACACTGTTTAGAAGTACCCTTCTTTTGAAGTGGGATAAATGTAGAGTATGTCCAATCCTCTGGCCTTTCACCAGTTTCCCAGATTGCCACACATGTTCTGTGCATCTTGTCAAGTACTGTCTCCCCCCTCTTTTTTAAACAATTCCACAAGGAATTAATTTAGAACCCTAGACGAAGGGGAGGAGGCTCGTGCTCCTGGTAATATCATTCCATTATCATCATATAGATCTTTACAATACTCTCACCACTGCTCGGCAATTTGTGAAGCTTTTGTGAGATTTTCCCCAGTCGCATTTAGGATGCATTGCAGTCGAGATTGAAACTTCGTTGTGATTGACTGGGCTGCCTGGAAAAGTTTCCTCATGTTTCTTTTTAAGTTTGCTGCTTCCAGTTCCTCACACATACCATCCAACTGCTTCTGCTTATCTAATTCGTAGCTTCTTCTGTACTTCGGCCTTCAACTCCTGATATAATTTAAGCTCCATGCTCTTTGCTTGGCTTTTCTCTTAGACTAAGAGGAAAGTCACTGATTCCAAATACGCTCTTCCAGGTGCTGCATGTAGATATTTGGCCAACACCAATTACGTTAATTTTGATTCGAAGTTTTCGTGTCTGCAGGAATCCATACTCTTTGGTTCTTTTGGTAAAGTCACGTAAGTAGAAACATAATAGATCACGACATTTCGATCGCAACACAAGCAATCGTCATCAGGTGGGACAACGACAGCAAGAAAAAACTGCTGAAGTAGGCGAGAGATCTGCCGTGGCACGATGTTATATAGGCCTCGGCAGTAGGGGGGGAGAGGGGGGGGGGAGGTGGCGGGGCAGGAAGCGGACCCTGCAACATCACCTGAGTCACTGGACTAAAGTGGACCACCGCGGCAGCACGGGAGAGATCGGCTGCAGGGGGGGGGAGGAGGCGGAGCAGAAAGTGGACCCCGCGGTAGCACCTGGGTTACTGGAGTAGAGATCGGAAACAAATGCACACATAGGCAGGTAGGATGGGAACATCACAGTCAGTTAATACTTTACCTGATTAATAACGTCCTTCCAATGATTGCTCAGTTTGTACCCATCTTCTCGGTTGAAGTTGTGTCTGTGTTTATATATCTGGATGGCTTCATGAACAAATCTCTGATAATAGCCGGTGGGTTTGCAGAGTACCTTCGTCTTGGAAAAGTAAATTTCGTGTGAGCCCATTGCGTTAAAACAATGATCAGCAACGGCAGAGGTATTGGTCCTGCCGTGTTTCAGATCTGCCTTGTGTTCGCGAACGTGGTCCAAGACATGTCGTTTCGTTTCCCCAATGTAACTGGTGCCGCAGCCACAACTCGGTTTGTAGACACCCGGGTATTGCATATCATGTATCACATCCTTTACAGATGGGATCAAATCACGGATTTTGTGTACTGTGTTGAAACGAACCTGGATCTTGTGTTTGATATTTATCCAAACATATGTTTCTAAATGTGGAGCAAAAAACCGGAGAACCCGGATTAAAATCCGCACAACCATGGGGAGAACATGCAAACTCCAAATATGTAGGCATCAGGGTCGGGATTAAACTTGTGCCCTCCTGCATACCAGTCAAGGGAGTTAAACATGATGAGCAGAAGACAAAAGCTATGTTTTTAGTTTGGTCTTAAAAGCACCGATTGTCACGGCTGACCAGAATTCAGTTGACAGACCATTTCAGATCACCGGTGGCTGCAGATGAAAAGCTTAGTTTCTGTTGTCCGAAGCTTTAGTGGAGTTCACACATAGCAGGTCCATACTGTATGAGCATAGGTTTTGTGGTGATAACTATGGGTGGTTTGTGGCAGAGTTTTTCGTTGGATTATTGTGCAAATGATGAGTACATGTGCTGTTTCTGGTTGGATACCATATGCTACACAATTTGCATGGACCACCAAATAGTTTTTTTTATCTAAATGTGGCAGGATTACATAATACAATATTGAGTAGTTCTGAACCTCGGGTACCAGGTCCTCTTTGTGCCGTTCTGGGGTTATTTGGGCTGCCTAGCAGGCTGGGACATGTGGTGATGGTTGCTTATTGGTGGCTGAACTTGGTTCTAACCTTTGGTGGAGAGGGTACGGAGTTGCAAGGTCACATGTAGTCTCACAAAAAAAGTGAAATTCCTCAAACCAAATGTTGTATTTGAGGGTTTTGGGATAATTATTAAATCCAACAAAATTAGCAAGAAAAATCTTGTCGGTAAGGTTTTTTTTGAGGTTGCTAAATCGAAACATCGTTTTAATCTTTCCTTTGTATGTTTCTGGCACGGTAATCCAAATAGTAATTCTCCAGACTTCAGCATCTTGGAGCTTAGGAAGTCACACAAACACTGGGGGAGAAGCTTCTGAAGCGTTAATCCCTCATTAACATATGAATCCGAGATTATCCGACCAGGATGCCTTTTCCACACCAAGGTGATCATGTACACCTTGCCTCCCATGGACAACATTATAGAAGGTCGACCTTTCCATTGAGCCTACTAAACATATGCATGTTTCGATTTAAAGCTTTCGTGACTGCAGGAATTCATCTTCTTGGTTC
>JAAXLI020001232.1:0-21852 GCA_014621495.2 Entosphenus tridentatus | reverse complement strand
GTGAGAATTATTTTATTATGTTTTATTATTTTTATTATTTTATTACTCCCCTTCTACGTGACTTTACCGAAAAAACCAAGAAGATGAATTCCTGCAGTCACGAAAGCTTTAAATCGAAATATAAATGTATCGTTAAACCCGTCATGACACATTCATATTTATGTGATCTAATGCAAAAAAAATATCTGTTGTGGATCTCTACTTTAAGTAGCCAAGATCACTAAATTTGCGTAGCTGCAATGGCTGAGCAACTCGCCTGATTAAGTAAAGAGCATTGGATATTTAACAATTCATGCAAAGCAGCTAAAACACAAAATTACCATAGCAGTGACATCAAATGCACTCATAGAGTAATTTTAATGTGTGACCTTAAATACATATTTCATTGTTGTAATGGTCACGTTTGGGTGTTTGTTTTCTAAGTGATGACGCTTCCGAGTATATGTGTGAATCACCTTTGCTGTTTTGTTAGGGTCGGATGTCAGTCCACCTGGATATATCTACTTTGTGGTCTTAAATTGGTTCGGCAATCGAGAGTTCTGAGTAAGTTCTACAAGGAGAGGGGCTTCAAAGACAATAAAAAAAATAGATGTGTATGTGCGTTAAGACCTTCACCTTGTCCTCATTCGTCACAGTACCAAGGTTTTATGCATGAAGGCTGTAAATAATTTACAATGGTATTTTGTTAATCGGGTGAGAGCCCATTGACATATTCCAGTATATTCACCAACACATACTGACTAGTGCGACGAAATATAGTCAAAACCCACACAGCAAACACGGCGTTGGGAGGCCCTTAAGGCATACAGATTTGTAAATCATTCTTATACGATTACTTGCATGCAATATTATATATGTGTATGAAAATAATGAGCCCCATAAATAATGATCACTTTTATGCAGTAAATTAAGTATCCATTCCAGGATTTGGCCTCCATCGTCAATCCCTTGGACTTTGAAATTTGGTGGTTATGACCTAAGCTTGGCCTTGTGTTTAAGGCTCATGACTTTAAAGTTGCACCTGTCCAGATTTACCCAGACAGTCTGGGAATTTGCATCTGTGTTCGGGTGGCAGTGATTGATTTGTATCGAGGTCTGGTCGCATTGTCTGTGAATAAAGGTGACAATCCTAAAATGGCCTTGTGCACAAAACACATTTGTTGACTAAAATTGTAGTCAATAAAACAGCTGGCATGAATTGAGCAAATAATATGGTGAAATACTCGCCAGGTCCTTGTCGATTTCAAATTGAGCTATTGTGCAGAGTGATGAAAGACGGACTTGTAAGGAATGGATGGCAAGAGACATTGTGCTTTTGAAAAGCGAGATGGTGCACCACCTCTGACCCCGCAGAATATGACGATGCAAACACTGGTTCTAAATTCATAATCTAAAATTTCCCTCAAGCGATTCAGCGGCAATGAATTTAAGGATAATGGCAGAGCTCTAGGTGAGTGTAAACAGTCAATTTGGAAGTGTGCCACATTCGTACAAATCATCCTCAAGTATAATTTCCGAGAAATTTGGAGTGGTTGCAATCTTAATTAGTTTAATTGATGAATAAACCCTGAGAGCACATTATCTCCTTTTGGAATGACTTATTTCATGCTATTCATTTAGGAGTAAAGAGATGAGACAATGTTACACATATGTAGTGTACTAATTCAGAGATATGAGTAGGAGGCGTTATCCCTCTTGTTTATTCCGGCTCTCACAGCCATAGGGGATAACTTCATACCAGGTCAGGACAGCCAACATCCCTCCAAACCCACAGCTTGAAGAGGTGAAGACCACGACGACAGCAGCATGATGAGTTCCATTCCGATGGCAACGTAGCGGAACACAACAATATCCATGCAACATTCACAATGCATGGCAACAATCAAGCCCCCAAAATAACAGCAACCAAACGACGAGTAGGGGCGGTCATTTGAACCGAACCGCCTTGGAACGGTTCTTTATTGCCGGCCCCTTGTATGGGCTCGGCACGGGTCCTCCGGGGACCCGGGGGTAACCCGAGAATGGCCCAACGGGCACGGTCCCTCCCGGAACGAAGATGGAGGAAAAGAAGAAGCGGGTGGTGGTTGTCCCGTCCACCCCGATCCGCCTGTGGGTGGCGCCGCCAGGGGTTCCATGGGCGTCAGGCCCTGGGATCCTGCAGATGGAGGAATGGAGCCTCGCTGAGACGCATCATCCATAACCGTACATCCAGCTCCGTCGGACACATCAAACACCCAGATATCAGATGGTGGAGATGAAACCACCTCATAAGGTGGAAAATAGGGCTTCAGTTGTGATGGGTGCGACCAACCTGGATCCGCACACACTGCGGCCTCCTCACCTCAATTACCTCCAGCAGGCCTTGCCATGGCCTGTGTAATTTAGGAGATGTGCCTAGAGGCACCTGGGGGAAATGCAGCCATGCCCTCTCTCCAGGCTTCTACGGGTTTCCGGACTTCTTCCGCCCAGCCAGTTTTTCATTCGCAGCCTGCTGCCTGGCCGTTTTGCCACGGGACGCCTTCCGTGCTTCCGTCAAACGCTTAAGGGTGAGGCTCAATAAGTCCCGGCACAGTGGCTCTCTTCTTGCTTGGATCAATATTTAACTGGGCTTCCATGGGGGTGGGGGGTGGGGTCACATTATCTCCCGTACATAAAAAAACCGTGGAGAACCTGGTAGGGGCATGAGGGGCCATCCTATAGGCCGCAAGAACACCCGGAATGTGTTGGTCCCAATTGCACTGTGCCTCATTGACTTGTTGGCACAACATGGCCGTAAGAGTCCTAAATAACCGTTCTACCATTATGTTACTCTGGGGATGGTTGGACGAAGTTCGAATTTTATTTGTACCCATCAAGTCACATACCTCATGCAACAATTCTGAAGAAAAATTTCGACCTTGGTCCATAAGGAAGCGTTCTGGGGACCTTTATCCAAAATGTAACCATGCATGGAATGCGTCCGTAAGGGACGCCGCCGACTGATCCGGCAGGGGCCATGCCAACGGCCACCACGACAGGTACTCAACCCCTCCCAGCAATAATTTATTTCCTCTCGAAGTGGTGGGAAATGGCCCGAGGATGTCGAGGGCAACGAACTCATTTACACGGGACATCCCAATAGATTGCAATGGTGGTCAGGCCAGCCTTGGCGGGGGCTTCCGACCAGCACATTCCACACAACCTTTAAGCACGCTTCAACGTCGATAATGTTTTCTGCACCCCTAGGTTCATCAGCCGCACATGGGCAGCTCTCGTTACCCTACCCCGCAGAGCAGTTTGCACAACGATATAGTACCGCTGTACCTCCGTATCCTAGCGCATTAGGAGCCCATCTCGGAGAACCACGGGGGACATACCCCTTGAACGCTTCCTATCACTTGGCACACCAACGCGGCGCCGTATTTTCAGTAGGGAGGCGTCCTCCGCCTGGAGGCGCCCCCATTCCTCGTGCGCAAGACCAATGGTGTTATCGTGTGCCACCTCTGCTATGGGCGCAGAGCATCCGCCGACGCTACAATGGTGCCTGGCTCCCCCGCATCCACCTGCTTACAACGACCGGTGCCCATTAAGCACGTGCACTGGCTCTTCGGCGATAACCGTGACAGAGCGTCTGCATTGCAGTGGTGCAACCCTTTCCTATAGGTGACTTTGAACAAATAATCTTGCAAAGTTTCCAACCATCGAGAGTTGTGCAGATGGCTGGTCAACGCGTAGCGCATATTGCAAAGCCGTGTGGTCCGTGCGTACCCCAAACTGCCTGCCATAGAGGTATGGGCGGTACTGCTGTACAAAGTGCACGATAGCCAAAAACTCGCGGCAAGTGACACAATAGCGCTGCTCTGCGGGGGACAGCACTCAGCTACCATAAGCGACCACGCTCTCCACCCCGTTCTCTACCTGCAACAATACGGTGCTGATTCCTGTTTCGGTGGTGTCCTTATCCAACACAAACGGCAAGGTGAAATCGGGGTATCGAAGCGGGGGTGCGTTCACGAGGCCGTCGCGCAGCATAACAAATGCGGCCTCCTTCCCCCACCAAAACCTCTGGCCCTTTGCTGTGAGAGCGTGGAGCGGCTTTGCGATCATTGCAAACCCGGGCATGAAGCGGCGGTAATACGACACGAACCCCACAAAACTGCATACCTCACCCACTGACGAGCTGCCACGGGTGATGGACGGAGACGTAGAGATGTCTCCCTTTGAGTGAGTCGTCAGCCCGGCCAAGTCAAGATGAAGATGCCGCCATCGAGCCATGTGTACCCATTCATTACGGGCAACGAGGAGTGAGGGCAGACGTCAATTAACATTTAGGAAGCATTTTCAGACGTGGAATTGTCGCTAGCCGTGCAACAGTAACATTTTGCAACAGTAACGGTCGTAATATTTATTTTTACTGTTTACTAGAGGGACATCTTTCCGCAACTGGTAATTTTGACTGGAATAAACTTCCTCTGCACATTAAGCAGTCCCTGTCCTTAATCTCCTTATATTCCTCTCTCAAAGCTCACCTCTCTTTTCTATTGCCCATCCCCTTCCTCTTCATTTCCACGCTCCTCCACTCCTTGCCGTCCCTCTCCTATAGCCCTTTCGTGACCCAAATGTGCCCTCTGTTGCGGTCACTCATGCCTCGGCCGTTGCCTGCCCCTGCCATATAAATCACTGGATTCTGTTACCGCTTTTTAAACTATGTAAATCGCTTCGAACGAAGGCGCTTTATAAATATTAAAATAAGGCAAGGTAAGATCTCGTGACGTGTGCTGGCGTCATTGTCTAAATTTGAAAAATTACCTGCAAATTACTCAGTTGGGATTGTACATAGCAAGTGTCCCTCCACTATTGGTGGACCAGAGAGCTTCGGCAATTGTTGGTGCCGGCTTCTGGCTGCCTTCCAGCTTGTCTGTTGTTTCCAGCCCCAATGAACGAGATGGACAGAGTGGCTACCATCTCGTGAGTAACCTTTTCGATGTTCTGATATTTACAAAACTTCTTAGAGACAGCCTCGCTCAGCAAGAGATCAGAAAGTGCTTGAACTAACTGAACAAAATACTACTCGTAATTATGGGCATTCGGGTAAACACAACAAAATACCCACTGATCTTTTGTAGATTGATCGTTTTCATTTGAAGTTTCCACATTAATATTCATATGTTAGTGAAGGGCGAGTTAAGGGTAACCTTAAGCAACGACTGGTGATGAGGCCACAGGCAACCATACTGAAAATAAATTAGAAATTTGAATTTCCAAAGGATTCATACTTCTGATGCTCCATTATAGACATTGTGAGCAGCATGTTATTTGCACAAGCCTCAATACTGAACACTCTAGGGTAGGTATCACACTCTCAGCGGTTCCTGTGTTCATCAGAATGCACGTTCACTTTGCTCAGCTGACGTGGCAAGGCTGCTCTATGTGTCCTCGCAAGGTGCGTTCAACTAGCGAAATAGCCTTTTATCCAAGTGGATAATATATTCACGCGTCAGCTATTGTTTGGAGATATATCTAGACCAATACAATACACACTGCCAAGTTCTTGAATACATTTCAGAGTACTTGGTGTCGTTGATGTTAATATGTATAAACATATCATGTACAGTATATATACACACGCAAATACAGACACGCACATTTTTATTCTGCTTGTGATGTGTCGATATCACATAGCAGCCAAATAAATCACTCCACTTCTGTAGCTGGGTTCATTCATCAAGTGTACCACAGAGATCGTAGGTCAGAATAAGATAAATGGCCTTCTGTGGTACCCTGGCCTGCCATTGGTCAAGAACAAATAGCGCGCACACACACACTCACAGCGTTTACCTTGACACACTTCTCAGTAACAGAAGTTTGAGTTTTGAGACCACTTTGCAAATCAACATGTGTGTAAACAGAGAGGGAGAGAGAAAAAAAATCTCTCGCCGTTTATTACTTCACTGCACAAATTGAATCCTGTAATGAAAATGATCGTTTCTCGAAGACCACAAATTAATTGTCTTGGTAGGTGGGAAGCATCGAAGCATAGGCGAAGTTTGACTTTGACAATTGTTCGCTTTGTCCCTCACATTAGAAATCGCGGGTGCATATAATTTACTTGTCTTTAATCTTAATTGTAAACTTTAGAAAATAAATTAATAAAGGTATCAAACGTAATTTGAAGCTTTCGTGACTGCAGGAATTACTATTTGCTTATTTCGGTAAAGTCACGTAGAAAGAAAATAAATTAAATAATAGAATACAACGTTTCGATTGCAACACAAGCAACCATCATCAGGTAGAACTAAATTTTAGAGAGAGACAAAACACAGACACGGAGACACACAGACAGACACACAAGCAGAGAGAGAAAACACAGAGACACAACATAGACACACAGAGACCCAATGCCTCTGTGTCGAGGCCTTAAATAGAGAGAGAGGGGGGGCAGAGAGAGAGGTGGGTTCTGCTGGAGCGGAGCAATTAGCATGTCAATGAAAGACCCTACAAGACTGGTACATTTTAGAGAGAGTTGTGTGGAAATCCACCCCGAAGCGACACAGAGGCATTGGGTCTCTGTGTGTCTATGTTGTGTGTCTCTCTCTGTGTCTCTGTGTTGTCTCTCTCTGCTTGTGTGTCTGTCTGTGTATCTCCGTGTCTGTATTTTGTCTCTCTCTCAAATTTAGTTATACCTGATGACGGTTGCTTGTGTTGCAATCGAAACGTCGTATTCTAATATTTAATTAATTTTCTTTCTCCGTGATTTTTCCGAAAGAACCAAAAAGTAAAGGTATCAAGTTTGGACGGGGGGTTATCCCTCCCCCCTCCCGTGCCACCCCACCCCTCCCCCCGCAAACTCTGCCCATGCATCAAAGCAGCAAATGCTTAGAATGAATAAACAGGGGGACGCAATGTGGAAATGTGCAGAATCACAATTTCGTGAAATGAGACACATTCCCCAAGAACTGTCTTACGTGAAACGGACCACGTGTCTGTGGCCTCCCTTTTACAATGTTGCAATAGGAATCACCAGGCAACACGATGATGCAGTGTCCCTCCCCATGTTGCTGCTTCTGGCAGTGGCTTCTTAGAGCCTCGGAACACACGAGGGGACAACAACAGCTAGCGTTTACACGTGTCAGTTTTTTGTTTCATCACACACATCATATCAATCAGATTCTGTAGAGGAAAAACAACATCACAATGCAAGGTTTAAATGAAATATTGGGATATAATAATGATATAAGTTTCCAAAACATTTTAACGTTATTATTTTATATAGTTGGACTCAGATCTTAAAAGCCAGAAGAGCTGTTGTTCTGACTCCAAACGATGAGAAAACCTGTTCAGTGAAATATAGTTGATTACGCTAAAGCAGAAAGAAACTGTGCTTGCATAATTCACACTTGTGACCTCCACTCAGACTAATAGTGCAGAAAATATTGGTAAAAAATACTGTCACCTGACTGTTGCTCTTGGAAAAAGGTTAGGGAACATTACACTTTTGTGGCACAAAGGTTTACATCAGAACCACTGCCCTTTAGAAATAAAGGCACGATATGACAATTAACAATGCATGCTAACATATTCAAATGTTATTACAGTGCTAGAACATAATTATGTCGCGACAACTATTTCATTGTTGTTGCAGATATGATAATTATTTTGAAAGGGAGACAACAAATCACTGCCTCTGATTTTGGTAATCTGCCATACTTTCCAAATCAGTCAGGCGGAACCCACTGTGGACGCACGGTCTTGTGAGCGAGCGTTCGTGTAGCGGTGGATGCTGCGTGTTTGGTTAAACAAAGAGCCAAGCCTTCGACAAACTCGATACGAAGCCACATTTCTGGAAATTACTTCAATTGCTGCACCTGTCTCGTCGATTACATTTCAGAATAAAGAAAACTCGAGAACTATTTTTGCTTGAATCTAAAACTTCGTGTAATTAAATACTTTAAGAGGAGCAATAACGTGGGAAATACGAAGTTACGACTATTCATGACAATCAAGTTTTCTGCACACTGCTCGGGTTGTGTAGACATCACCCTGCATGAGGAAATAAAAAATACACGTGCAAATCGCTTCTTAATTAGTTAAAAATATTGTCCAACAGGTTTATGGAAAAAGTGGCAATTATGTAACCAGCACTTTCCCAGGGAGAAAGGTATTAATATTTAATTCTCCATCAAGCCTAAATGAACCTCTGATATAACACAATCCTCCAGTCATCTACACCAGAGTGAGCACACTCGTTTTGGAATACACTTTACTCCGTTGGTTATCAAGAAACTTCTTCCTGAAGTTTCGTCAGGACCATTAACAGCTATGAAAATGTTGTGGCAGTTATGCTGTTGAACTACCCCTATACATCTTATGTTACCTGGCATATCAGCAGTGGGTAAGTTAACTTGTCTTTTCGACATTCACCCCAAGAGAAGAAATCTGAGCAATGAAATGCATTATTAAAACGGCAGGTGTTGCTGCAGGGGCTCGGAAACTGCAGAATCAGTGAAATATTGCACATTTTTCTCACAGGGAAAATCATGGGCAGCTGCATACTGTGTCCAATTTCCATACATGTATTAACCATCATTATCATTAATGTTAGCATCACCGTAACACTTACTGTCACATCGTTTTCATATAAATCATAACCTCTAACACAACTGTAATCCAAACCTGGTTACCAACACCATTTTATTGATCTGTTTTCCCATCTCAGTCATTCCCCTCCAGCGCACATTGACATATTCATACCAACGTCTGTGCTAGCCAATGACAATGCCCTGCACAATATTTAATGAGGTAGGGAATTATTTATATTTTTCCCGAAATATACCGGCTAATCTGAGTGGCACAGGCCACGTTTCCCTCCACCTCCTAAATGAAGAGGTCACCACAGCCGTGCCGTTATCCCTATACTATTGCGTTCTTCCTTCTGCCCCGAAAATAAATGCACATTTGAGAATTTCATGAGGGTAGCAGGGAATGGGTCGCTTCTGCCACACCACGCGAATGTAATAGCTTTGCTCTCGGGTGAAAAATGCTGCGAGTCTGCGTAGGGAATTGCGGTTTATGTATTGTGGGGAAGTAAACAAAACTTTGAGCCCCACGATTACTTCACCCTAGCTCCAATGCTGTTTCCATTCCACCATACGTAGTTGCGCTCAGGTGGAAGTTTTACCTAAAGTGAATAAACCGTAAAATGTGGAACCAACTCCAGTTATCGCAAAATATACCATTGTCAAAGCAAATAGGGCATAATCATGGCTGAAATTCATAATGAATTGTTCATATTGTCCATTTTCTAAATAGGGTACGATATTAACTGTCTCCTACTTTACATCAGTTCCAATAATATATAATATACAGATCATTTATGAATGCGGTGGTGCAGCAGCTATAATCCAACAGCTATATAACGCAAGAAGAGCCAATGTTTTATACATGAACATACATTTTCCATAACATAAATCATGAAATGTGCACATTTTTTGCTAAATAACGTGCACTTCATTAGAATTTCAACCCCATAAGTTAACCTAGGTCTTTGTAACAAAATATATTTAATGGTGAAATTCCTTGTGATTACTAAATATTGCCCCCCCCTCCCACCCGTGAAGAATGCCTGCATCCTACGTAATCTGCATCTACTCCTACCACTTCGACGCAGTTCTGAAATATTGTCCAATTACGTTCTCAATTATTACTACACAGACCACAAACACACGGCATGACATCCTGTAAAACTATTGCCTCCATGGGAGCTTGCGTTTATGACCACTGACAGGCGGCATCTGTGATTGGTCTATGATGAGAGCCCCGATTAGATAAAATTTAGTGCCGCACTGTGTTGGAATATGGATGCCCACATCACCGTCATCAAATCCCCATTGTTTTGTATTTGGTTGTGGCTTTGATGGAGGTTGGCAACCGAATGCTCAAGAAACCAATGCGGAAGGTATGAGCAGTGCAGCAATAACATTTGAGCGCCACTGGTGTACTTCACGTTGGGAACTCTGTTGACTGCAGTTGAATCGAGTTGCCAATGTTGCCCTTGTGGTTTTATGGGCGGTTTAGACCGATAATTTTAACGTTAATGGGACAACAACAGCATATTGTGGCAGTTTAGATGGCGCTACTGATTTGTATCATTTATAATTGCCCAGTTAGATTAAACTATCTCTCGTGGGTTTTTTTTCCTGCCAAGAAACTGGTCTTGTGTGACAAAATAAATGGCTGAAAAGCTGCTCCTTTTTTAACCATAACGAAGGCGGCTCCAGCCAAAACCCTTCATTATAAATGTAAATCAATACAGTGAGTAATTCCGATTTAAAGCTTTCGTGACTGCAGGGATTCATCTTCTTGGTTCTTTCGGTAAAGTCACGTAGAAGGGAAGTAATAAAATAATAAAAATAATAAAACATATTATTTTATTACTTCCCTTCTACAGGACTTTACCGAAAGAACCAAGAAAGTGAGTAATTCATTCTCGTTGATAGGCAAATACACATGTGCTTCCTAAAAACTCTACGGTTACCGTGCTAAAATAACGTTTATATCTTAAAAGGAAGTTTAGAATTCTTCCAGTCGAGGTCAATGACACCACGTGAGCCGTTCTAGGCTGGTTTTTCCACGGACCCGACTCGACTCGGTTTTGCAGTGGGAAACGGGCTTGTGGGATCCAAATCAGAACTCGGTATGTAAGGACACAGGTTCTCACTCTGTGTATACTCAGACAACCATTGCTGACACCGCCAGGAATGGTTGTCGTTCGCGTTATGAGTCACTACTGAAATTCGTTGTTATATTTTCTCAACAATGACACATTTCACATTTGCAGTACAGGGAACCAACGTTTAGCTTTTTATAAACATGCAGTTTTGCCAATTTTACAGCAGGTGTCCACACTTTCCAGCATTTTATATCATAAGACGATGCACACAAAAACGGTAGCATGTGCCAATCGAGTACAAGTACTGTAGGCTCTTACTGACAATATTAACATGGTTAATTTACATTAAGCATTAAAGTAACATTTTCATAATAAAAAATACACAAATAAATTAAATGTAGTTTACAAATATAATCTTCGTCAGCAGCGACAATGAATCCACTGCTGGATGACCCCCCCCCCCTCCCGCACCCCAAAGCCGTCACCTTCCCTCACCTCTCTGCAATAATCCATCATCCCCCAACGTGTTCTGCCCATTCACTTTTGTTTACAGTTTACATGGCCGAATTTTTTAAATGATGAGAAAAACCCATAAGCAGATAAATGAATAGTGTAAGGCTGGGAAACTATGCATTCAAAAGCATTTAGCCTTCAGGTATGAGGCAAAGAAACCCCATCAGCAGTTCCTGAAGAAGTACATTAGTTGCCTATATTCTTTGACTCAACTCTTCCTCTTTTAGTCTCTCAATGTAAATTCCAAGCGTCCATGTCTCCATGCCTTTTTTTCGCAATTTCCTGCTTTTGCGTTTGCTTTGTTCATGGTCATATTCCTCAGCAATGCGTCGTTGCAGACAATAAACACCGATTACAACCTCTCTCTCTCTCCTTTGAGCCCCTTGCTGTTGCTACTCTTCGTCGTCAATGCAGCTTCTCTGAGAGAACTCGAGTCGCCTCTAGAAAAATGTAAATCAACCCCAACGACAGCTCCCTATCATGTGTACAGTGTAAGCACGATATATACATTCAAAAATTTGTTTTTTTCCCTCAAGTGCATTTTATTTAAGAGACTGCTTCGTTTTCATTTCCAGGCACTTTAGCTGACTCTCATATGGCACAGCAGAAGGTCAGGTCAAGGCATAAAGGGAACTCAAGCAGATGAGAGCAGACGTGCGCTGCGTAGCTTTGTGTGGGTGATACGGTGGGTGACAAAAACACCAATACTGGCGAAATCAGCGGGGCTAAAGACTTTCCACCATATTACACCAAAGAGCGAAATCATCTTGAAGAGAAATAAAAACTACCAGAGTCAATGACCACTTGGCTGAAACAGAAGTGTCCCCCCTCCACCTTAGAGTTCATGAAAGCCACGTACATTGTTTTAAAAAGGTAGTTGGTGAGCACAGCCCCAAAGGCCGAAAACGTCAAGCGGCCAGCAACAAACAGCAACATTTTCATTACATTTTTATCATAATTTTTTAAATAAGGCAATGTGTGGGCCCATTACATCTCGCTGTGACTCACGTTCACACCGTCAATATAAAACTAAACCAGTTACAAAGAGCAGGGCATAGAAAGGTGGGGAATGAGCAATGCTGTCCCAAACCAGACGGGTTCCCACCAAAAGGGGTAAGGGAAGTTTTTAAATGAAGTAAGGGAAGGGGGGTGACAAGGGGAGGGGGGTCACCGAAACACGCCTGAAATAAAAAAAAATTAAAACATAAGAGGCGATCTTTACGAGCAAGTTTCTTTCTTGACTTTCGTCCAATCGGCAGGGATTGTACCCCATATCTTTGGTCCCTGTCTCCCGACCCTCGATCCGGCTGGCTTATTTCAGACGTTGTATTAAAGTGGACCATCTGCCCTCTAATTCCTCCTCCTTTCCCTTGAGCTTATGGCTCAGATTCTCCATGCCAGAGTGTGTGGGGAGCGTACTGTACCACTGACTCGATGTAGGAGGTTCGTGGTTCTTCCAATTTACCAGAATAGCCTTCCTGGCTATGATGTTGAAACAGCAATTTTATGAAAAAGGTTTGGAAGTTCCTGACCTACTGGACAAGAGCGTTGGCAAGGGAGCGTGTTAGCTTGAAGTGGCGATGTGGACGTTCCCGGTGGATGCAACGTTTTAAGAGGAGGAATCTGCAGGAGCCTGCCTGTTTGCCCAGAGCACTCGCTGCCACTTCAGTTTGCCATGGGTAAGTGCCGTAGCCTATTCCTACTTGTGCAGATTGTTGTTGTTTCATTAGTTGTTTAAAGATCCTTTGTCAATACCTAGTGCTTCTGTGATTAAGCAAGGCAAACAGGACACGGTGCACCTGTTGTGATCTACCACAATGTTCAGAGGCAATCAGTGGCCCAAATAAATGTTATCCAGAACGTTTGAGTGATTTTGATAAAGTTGCCTTGCAGAAGAAGAACTTGTGGCCAAATAGAATTTAAAAGTTATACTGAAAATCAAGATAAATGGTGCTGTGACCGTTTGCTGTGTTTGGGTTGAGATGTTACCTACCTCGCCTGGTATGCATGAGGTCGTGGGTTTGATCCCGACACTGACGCCTGCTGTATTTGGAGTTTGAATGCTCTCCCCGTGGTCACGTGGATTTTTCTTCAGGTCCTCTAGTTTTCCCCTCCACCTTTAGAAGCATGCGTTTAGGATTAGAGTTAGGGTTCTGGACAATGGTCCAGACCCTATATAATTAAAATAAAACGGAGCCTTGAGAACTAGGTGGTTTTACTTGACTAAAGTATCACGGGCCAGAGTGCAATCACCCAGCCACTGGATGACCACTTCTTCTTTTCTGCAGTGCATCCAGGCTTCATCTCACACGTGATCTTCGAGTCATTTTCAGGTGAGAAGACAGACTACCCCCTATTAGGCATTTTGTGTTTTGGCAGAAACATCTATCAAGATTTTAAAGGTATTGCTGAACATCCATATTAACATACGTGGAATGAATGTCCCTGACAGTGGAGTGTGACATGGGCAATATTTCACACAAATCTGGATATTTTTTTTACGTTCAAAGGCTTGTCTGATTCAGTGGGATTTTTTTTTACTGGACAAAACCTATCCCCATTTTACAAACATGTAAAATGGCTTGTTACACTCGCAATATATATCACGCACGCAGACGCACAATCGGATGCGAGCGGGCTTGAGAGACTCCAGCTACTGATGGGCTACGGAATTTTTTTTCTGTGGAACGGGACTCCACCCATTCCTCAAGGATAAATTGACCAAAAACTACGTAATTAATTAGGCAAAAGCATGAAAACAAATTACATGAATTGGGCCCTTGGGATGTTTAATGTAAAACAATTAACAGGCAGTAGCACAATGGTGCAGTGTGAACACAGTGCCATTTAAGGAAAAGCTAAAGTTTCAGTAGAATTCGGTCAAACCGTGGTGACGTGGCGGGTGGTTCGCGGGCCCTGTAATCCATGAGTCGCCGCCACACTACTCCAAAAATCCGTATCGAAAGCATTAGCCAAAATTTGGGAGTTTTTAGCTGCGCTACTCCAATAATCCATTAAGAACTTGCATGGACTGTTGCATCTTGGGACTATGAAGGTTAGCAGCAAATTTGGAAGGCCTTCATCTAGCAGTGCTAAATAGTAGATAATAAACATATTAGACAAGTATTCCAGACTTAAATAACAACAGAAAAGTGTTAAGCATTTTTTTTGTTAATACGAATAAATAATTCAGCCAGGAAAGCCAGCTTCCCACGAATATTTTCAAGAGAGCATTGTGCGTTGGGAATTCACACGTGAGTGTTTTCCTTGTGGGAGGACAACGGTGCGCCCAGAGAAAATCCTTACACATGATGGTGGTGCAACTCAAATTTCCACACAGACCGGATCACAAATCCACCTTTGTACTGATGTATCTGGTCACCTCATAATTCGGCACGTTTGGGAGTAGCACACACATCTCCACATAATCCACCAACCCTTGCCTGCAGAGTTGCTGGATTATGGACCGGCACCACAACTTCATACAGTGATGACACAAAATAGATACACGATTCAATTCTGAACTCTGAACAACTCTGAACAATTCTGAACTCTGGATAGTAATAGTAAATAAAGGATAAAGGATAAAAAGCCCAGATTCACCAATTGAGTAATGACTAATGCAACCATTATTCACCATTAGGAACAAGAATCGGTTGAAAAATTTAACTCTATCTCTTGCAGCCCATTGTATTCTAATTAAATGCATCCGGTCATGATGATGCCTTACGTTGATCGAGTCCCGTTCGGATATAACCTCCATTGGACCTATTTGCCGAACAGATTCCGATTTTCCGACGAAAAATTGCGTCAATTAGATTCAGAACCAAACGTAGACTGGGTTAAACGCACGCACTTATACGTAATAGTGCCTTAAGCCTTAATTGACATCGGGGGAGTGTAACGTTAACGTTATTCAAATTTACAAGGTTGAGCTATATGGATCGGCGGCGGTACGTGAAGCGGCAGCCAGCCCGGGTTGGGGTGGGGCGAATGAGGTGGAGCTAAAATTTCAACCACCTACCATTGATGAAAGGTCATGGCAGTAATTCAAAGCAAACGAGAGATTAATAGTGGAAGGGCATTTCCTTGGCTGTGTGACTATATAAGACCTAATTTCAAGGACACTAAGAATGCTGCATGTCACTCCGCTTTAAGGCTGTGTATGTCTTCGGGATCATGTATTTTCTCATCGAAACTAGACAAAGACCCCCCGTGTAGTCTTAACAGACTATTGGGGCAAGTTCTGGAAGCGAGGACCCTATGAAGACTGGTACGTCACAGGAGGGGGTGGTTGGCCAGCACAACGCACAGCCGCCCTTGTCTCCCCAATGGCGATGTGTACGCACTGCACCAGATACTTATTTTAGGCTGAGTCGACCTAGGGGAGGCCCAGGACTGGTTAAAATATGCGCCACTGTTATTGGTCGTGAGCGGATATCGAACTCAGGGCGCCCGGTTTGTGGTGCAGCACGCTAACCACTGCGCCACCGCTCCCCAACAAAACTAGACGAAGACACACACCGCGAGCACACTCCTTAACCCTAACGTTAAGAAGCTCACACCACCGTGATGTGAACACCAATTAAGGCGCGTGATGTTCACTGGAACTGAAATCTAAATTCTCGTGTCAACCCAAGCTCTGCACACCACATTGTCAGACAACATGCAACGATTTTTTGAGCATTAATAATTAGTTCGCTGACCACCAGATCAGTCTCATTCAAAACAAACAATAGCTGTAAAAGAGAGGCTCGGCTATAATTAGTTTCAAGATGATAATGGCATTTGAATTGTACGGAGGAAGACTTAGTGGACGATGCAGGAATTAAAATGACTCATGCAAGAATCATGACTATGAGATACTCCTACCTGGTGGGGAATGAGATAGCTGGAAGGGATATCTTTTTCATGTGTATGCAGAGTCCCGATCCCTGGAAATAATATATTTTTGGCTTATATATGGAAAGATCCATCTGTTTAGATTTCCAACACTGGCTTATCCAGGATTCCCAGGTGGGTTGGTTTGGCTTGTCGTGTGATGCATCATGTGGCAGCAATAATACGAATATTGTACAGGACAGTACTGTACTGTATTATTTCTCAATAACAAGGTGGTGTTGCACAATCACAATGCTGGTGCAGTGGTGCTGAAGCAGTGTAGCGGTGGTGTAAGGGTTTTAATAGCAGTGGTGGTGGTAGCAGTGGTGGTGGCCCGGTGTGTAAGCATTGCCACTGGGGAAACAAAGGCGGCCGGTCGTGGTGCTGGCCAACCACCCCCCTCATGTGCCGTGCCGGCCTTCATAGGTGCTCGCTAACAGCACTTGTCCCAACAGTCTGTTCAGGTTATACGGGGGGATCTTTGTGTTTAGTCTGGCAAAAACAACCCCACCTCCTCGATGGTGTCAGACGTCAACGCTGTTGTGGCTGTGAGAAATGCCATTGGGGGAAGTCTGATTCCAATTGGCTCTTCTTATCATTGCCCTCGTGGCTACCGCGGCGGCAGACGGGGGCTCTGGATGAGTGCGAGGGGCTGATGACCCCTCCACCTTCAATTCAATCAACACGAAACCAACCACGTAATGAATATCAAACCAAGCTTGTGCCGGAGGCCCCGGGGGGACACGTGTCAATGACGTTTCTTGGCCAAAGTCCATGTGGCAGAGCCAGGAGATTGAACCCCCACCCTCAGGGTTCCTCTAGAAATGGCAAAAAGCCACTTCGAGTGGCCACGTGGAATGTTAGAACGCTCAATGCCTAGGAGAGGCTGCCACTCCTCTGCCGGGAGCTGTAGTCATTCACTCGTGACAGGAAACTGTCAAACAACAGGGAGTGGCTCTTGTTTCGAACAAAAACATGCAGGGGGGCTTGGGAGTGTGACGGTGATGTGTGGGAAGCTGTAACCCCTTCCATCAACGGGAAGCGAGGAATGGTGGTGTGGTGGTGCTGATGATGGCTTACACCCCCACCGAAGATGAACATTGGTGATGGGATGTAGGCAAGGCCGATAAGTCAGATGCCTTCTACAGCCATCTGAACCAGGTGCTAGCTAAAGTGGCTCTTCAAGATATGGTCATCTTCTTGGGTGACTTTAATGCCGAAGTGGGTCAAGATGCAGACATCTGGTCTGGAGTGATTGGGAGGCATGGGCCAGATTTGCTCAATAACAATGGTAGGAGGCTGCTAGACTTCACAAAACATCATGGATGCACGCCGGGTCCGAGCTAGAACATCTGGTGGACTACACAATTTTATGGAACAGCGAATGTGGGCCCACGTCCTGGACATCAGGACCTACCTACCTGCCCAGCGTGAGCGATGGGACAGCCCAACGAGCAACCGCTGGCAGCCGGACCACCAAGGATGCCTAGCGGACAATGGGGCGGGGTAGGAGACAACGTCGCCAAATGAATTAACAAAACAAGCAAAACTAAATAATGATGGAGAACAGGAAGAATACGGGCAAAAGAGAAGAAGGAAAGTGAGGAAAGGGATGGAGGAGGGAGAGCAGGGATTAAGCAGACGGTGGATGCTGCTGGCTAACACGACGCTGCCGCCTTTTGCTTCCTCTCCTGGAGGAGTGCAGCTGATTGGGCTTTGCCGATGCCTGGAACCAGCAGGATTCAAGATCGGCCCCTGTGGACGAGGTTTGTGAAGGAAGCTAATGGGGAGTTGAAATAAATCATCCGTCAGCAGAAATAAGTCACCCGGAGCATCGGGTGGTTAAAACGAAGAGTTGGCACAATTGGGAGCACAGGTGGTGCATCTGTCAGTCATCTCAGTCAGTCAGCCCATGGCACCTGGGTCTGTTCTATGACCTCCCGCCAGCGGGCCTTCGACACTTCACGTGGTCTCTAAGTGTACCTAGCATGGCACAAGCTCCGTGATGACATTACTGCCACTTAGTGGTGAACGATGGTTTTTGTTCAAACTTAATTTGAAGCTTCTGTTCAGCAGATCAAGTGGTGCACAATACATCACACATTCCCTCTGATACAAATGTATTAGATGTTCGTTTTTAGAATTTTGGGGGTAGGAGTTAAACCCCTGCAGCCCCCTAATATTCCACCGCGCCAAGCCCGGTCATGACTGTAAATAAACCTTACAGAATACGAGCCTCTGGGAGACTATTCTGCAATAAACATTACAATACATTTTTTGCAATTATATCCCTGGATCTTATTACTGGGTGCTCGTGCATTTATGTGCTATGAAGAAGGGCCATTGCTTGAAACGTTGTTCATTGTATATTGTTCCTTTGAAAGCCACACAGTGTCGTTGATGAATGCGTTGAGGTTTTTTGTCCAAAACAAGTCAATACTGTACACTTCTAAAATTAATCTGGGAAAGACAGCAAGCTATCCTATGAGAGTAAAGTTAATTGCTATTTTAACCTAAGAATAAAGCACCAATGTGGTTAGGATTAAGATCTGTTTATATCAGTTCCTCCAAGCATTTAATTTTTCATCACACTGTGGTACAATTCTTATGATCACCAAAGCATGGCTAAACTAACGATTAATTACGTAAGGCAAAAATAATGTATCCACTCGAGCCAACGGGCTTGCTTTTTATAAAATCCAATTAGTTATTAAGATAAATAACCTTCATTGATCGCATAGTTTGAAACACAACATAGTCGTAGCTTTAGCGAATGCGCTGGAAAATGAGAATATTAAAAAGGCGAGTCTTGCTGGAAAACCCAATTAAATAAGATTAATTGTCACTCAAAAGTGCTTCAATTAGTCATGAACGTCATGTTTGCGTGTGTGGTTAATTTAAATTTTAAAGATAATACGTTTTGGTCATACCTAATTCCCCGCTGGCTTTTAACTTGGTTTCGATATTCCCTTGCGAGAGATGGCAGCCTTCAAATCCATGACATCCGCCTTGTAATTAATTGTGAGAAAGGCCATATACTGCTGTTGCAAGGGGAACACAATGATAAAGTGCAAATGGAAATAAGGCAGTAATCAGGTGAGACGTTTATTCCATGGAAATTAACGTCCTCTAGTGCAGTAGGCAGCAGGACCTTTTTTAATTGAATGTTTCCACGTTTGAGATTTTTACAATTCCCACTTTGCTTCTGTTCAGCAAATTTAGTGCAAACAAATGCCACTTGGAAAACTGTTAAACACCACAAACTGTGCTAAATTTGTGTTTTTGTGCTCGTTGTCATAGTTGCAAATATACTGTAGTCTCAAGAAGGAAATTAGGTCTCGTGTTCATTCTGACAACAGGTAATATATGAGTCAGGTTTCAGCTGGAGTCAGAATATTAATAGAATCTCCAGAACGATACAAACTTTTGACATGTTTACTCATGATAACAATTTAATTGTTTCAGTAAATGTCCTTTGTTGCCCGAAAGCCCTTGTGGCGTCCCCTGTGGCCCGTGAGGCATCTTGTCCCACAACTTCAAAACCAAAGACAAAGATCCCCCGTATAGTCTGAACAGACTGTTGGGGCAAGTGCTGTTATCGAGCACCTATGAGGGTTGGCACAGCACACGAGGGGTGGGTGGCCAGCACCACGCCCGACCGCCTTTATTTTCCCATTGGCGATATTTACACATCGCACCAGGTACTAATTTGAGGCCGAGTTGACCTATGAGAGGTCCAGAACCCATTCAGATAATGGTCACTGGTGTTGACCGTGAGCGGGACTCGAACTCGGGTCACCGGGTTTGTAGCACAGCACACTAACCACGACACTACCGCTCCCCACACCACCACAAATATGAGCAGCACTTCCACAATCACTGCCTTCACTACATTAACCATATCACCCTATCACAGGCACCAATACCACCATTCACTACAACCATCACTTGCATTACCTTTCCCAAAAAAAATCTTACTTGATTTGTAAAATAAAAAATCCATTTTCAAAATGGCCCTTTGAGGTCTGGCCCTTGCAGTTGCATGTTGCCCATTGTTCACAACCATCGATGGCTGTAGGATTGCATGCGAATTTAAATTGGCATAGACTATGATGAGCTATGCTCGTATTTGAGTTTGGAGTCAATTCTGTAGATAATACAGTCGAGATGTAGGGATGACATTTCCAAAACAACGCTCAAAATGAATGGCACGTTCCAAGGGTATTGGGCCACACGTGGCGCCTTAGCATGTCGCAGTCTGGGTTACTTAAGGGACTCATTCATTGTCAGCAATGCAGCACACGTATAGGGCTGGATACACTGTCAAATTCAGCATGAAGTGGTGTTTCCTTGGTCAGCTGGCGAAGCTCGTATAACGTTCACTCGCACACCATAAGTTTTGAAAGCAGTGATTGGCATGTCTTTGATCCGTTCGCATTGCCTCATTTGTAGTACTCTTGCTAATTGTATTTTCGTGTCTTTGGCTTTCATAAAAAATATTTATCTGGCCATGAAGGATAAGCCTGCATACACATTTTTTAATGACTGTTTAAAACTTTTCCGAAACAATTGATGATTTGCAATGTAACTTTTTATTATATTTTATGATAATGTTAGTTTCCATATGAAATACAGTTGTGAAATTATATGTTTTATTTTGCATAGAGAAACAGGATTTGAGTGCTTACGTTAAAGCATTTTTTTTTATTCGTCAACGACACCCGACGACTGTATACTAGTGAACTCTGCTCCTTTTGCTGAAATCACACAATTAACGAATGACCCAATTAATAAATCTACTTAAACATATCTTTTTTCTTCTGTGACTTGTATAAGCGAGCGATGTAATGAAGAGTGCCGAGTGGGCCGACTAACTTTCCACTTTAAATTGCATTGTGAATATTCATTGTCAGAATCCAGAAATCCCGAATAAAATTGGAAATATCATTACATGGCCCAACCCAAAAATGTATTTTGAATCTTGATATTGGCTGCAGAAACCCACGTTTTAGCTTAATAAATAAAGTTGCAAAGTTGTCATTTATAGAAGTCACAGGTGAAAAATGAAAACAATATACCAGAGGCAGTTAGCGAGCAAATGCAACGTCTGCAACAAATTACATTTTCTTGGACCATGTAAGAAAAAATAAAAATATACATTTTCTTTTTTCATTTTACCAGGAAATGACCACTGAGCTATATAGCTATTTTTCAGAAAGCAACCTGCCCACAAATGATAGCTCAACGAAGTGGCCTATCATGTGTAAATGTATAGCGGCCAAATACTCTAAACGCATGTTTCTAAACGTGTGAAATAAACCACTGCGACGACGATCTAGGATTGTGTCTTTGTCTTTATTATTTATTCCACAGCTGGACAGCGCCACTTCCTCTCTATCTTTCTCTGGCACGGCTGCACTCCGTTCCGCGCGGTTGGTGGTTACTCGCCCCTCTCTCTCAAACCCCTCCCGCTCCCACGCGCCGCTGACAGGCGGTGCGTTGGGAGGAAGCCTCCGGCCCGCCACGTGGCCGCTGGTGTCCCGGAGGCGAGCGACGTGGTCCCGCTCCTTGACTCCACACTCTGCTCCCGAGCTCTCTTCCGCTTTCCCTTATATCTCTTGGCCCACGTCACCAATCCCCGCCTACAGCCACGCCCCCTCACGAACCTTCCAGATGGTTACTTACCCTGAGCCTTTTGAGCTCCGCCCCTAACCTCGGCCCATTCCTCTAATTGGGTGATGGCCCAAGCGGCAGAGCCTATCCACTGATCGGCGCTCATCGATGAACTCTCGTATTACATCACCCCCCCC
>JAAXLI020001231.1:400162-421694 GCA_014621495.2 Entosphenus tridentatus | reverse complement strand
CATAGACATATTTTGTTGCTTCCTCTTAGTATCTTTCACACTGTATAATAACAAATAGTTTTAAAATGTATATGCCTAATACAATGTACAAAGTAATATATAGTATCGTAATTGTATAGTGAATATACAGCAGTGTGATATACATTAGGGTGGGTATAATAATACATAGTGTAACATTACAATGGATAAGGTATAGGGTGGTTTATAGCAATACAGTATATAATTTAATGTTTGGGTTTGTCTATGGCAGTATATAGTACGGTGTAGACTCATGCGATGTAAGAGAATAAAGTTTAGATGGAAGCATATTATATTTTTTACGACGTAGAATTGTAATGTATTACCTACTGTTAGTAACTCAATTATTGTAGAGTATATTTAGTATAATTATGATACTACGTAGTTTATACTTTAGTTGTTTACGTGGTGTTTTAGTTACTGCAGCTACATACTATTAACACTTCATCCCTTTATTAATGCTACCCCCACCCCCTCCCTGTGATACTGCTAATCCTGCATCATGCACGGGCACAGTAACACTATTCACATTCCTGCATTTCCCATATCCTCTCCCTTGGATGCTGCTAATCCTGCATAATGCATGGACACAAGTAGCACTAATTACATACCTCTTGATATGCAAATTCTTTTGTTAAGGCGCCCCCCCCTTCACCCCCCTCCCAACCCAGCTTATATATATGCTCCAAGCACGTGTGCTGTTTCATTCAGACGCTGTCGCCTCGACAGACCTGGTTTCACCTGAAGACGGCTGCTTGCGTTGTGGCCGAAACGTCGTGAGAATTATTTTATTATGTTTTATTATTTTTATTATTTTATTACTTCCCTTCTACGTGACTTTACCGAAAGAACCAAGAAGATGAATTCCTGCAGTCACGAAAGCTTTAAATCGAAATTGAAGATGTTCTTCTTAAGTTAAACATCGGGCGATGATACAATTAGCTCTCTTGTGCAGTGCAGGTGCTTCTGGTGGATTGTTACATTTGCAGAATCGGGAAGAAGTGGTGACGGCTTGGGGAGGCCTTCATCCAGCAGTGGATTGATCATTGCTGATAACTATACTGTGTAACAACAACATTTTTGTTCCTGGGTAGTAAGTGTTATTTCCTAATTGCGTATGCCTCAAAATTACAGAAAGTGGCTATTGTTCACCCACAAACTTTGCTTTTGTGAGCAGGACATAAACGCAAAAGTTAATAATCCACTCCATTAATAACACTGTGAAACACATTTATTTATTGTTCCTGGGTAGTAAGTGTTATTTCCTAATTGCTATTATTCCCCACAAACTTTGCTTTTGTGATCAGGACAGTGATATTTTGAAATGTAGCTATTTTCAATGAGAAAACGCGGTGTGCGTTTGTGTCATTCCTTCACATAAAAGTCCTGGTCACAAAAGCAACGTTTGTGGGGAATAATAGCCATTTTATATTCTTTTTAGGCATAAGCAATACAAATAATAACACTTACTACCCAGGGACAAAATCGTGTTACATCGTCTTATTGGTATTATTATAATGCTTGTTAATCCAGCAAAGCGTTATCGCGTAAAACATTTTCAGGAGGTTCATGCCAAATGTTTGCAGTAGGGTGGGGGAGGGCGGTATTGCTGGTGTGTGTGTATGGTGTGTGTGGATGGTGTAGTGTGTATGGTGTAGTGTGTATGGTGTAGTGTGTATGGTGTAGTGTGTATGGTGTGTGTGTATGGTGTAGTGTGTATGGTGTAGTGTGTATGGTGTAGTGTGTATGGTGTGTGTGTATGGTGTAGTGTGTATGGTGTAGTGTGTATGGTGTAGTGTGTAGGGTGTAGTGTGTATGGTGTGTGTGTGTGGTGTAGTGTGTATGGTGTAGTGTGTATGGTGTAGTGTGTATGGTGTGTGTGTGTGGTGTGTGTGTGTATGGTGTAGTGTGTATGGTGTAGTGGTTAGTGCGCTGCGCTCTGAACACGACGACCCGAGCTCGATTCCTGCTCACGGCCAACACCAGTGACGATTATTTGAACCGGTCCTGGGCCTCCCCTAGGTTGACTCGGCAGACAAAGGCGGTCGAGCGTGGTGTTGGCCACCCAGCCCCCTCGTGTGCCGTGCCGGCCTTCACAGTCTGCTCTGGCTATACGGGGGACATCTTTGCCTGTATTGTTTTGTGATCCCAATTGAGTAAATTCCTGGTAATATTTCAGCATTGCTATGGTCGGCCAATGCCGATTACATTGTGGTGTTTTTTGTTTTTTTGTTTCCATCGTAAAAAAAACCTGTGTACAGAGCTTGAAGAGAACGCACAAAAAGTCTGCTCACTAACCCTGCAGGGCAGGGGCACAAACAGCCCGCCCGAGTCAGGTATCGAACCCAGGTGCTTCTTTGTTGTGAGGCACACCGTGTTACCGCCCCGATGACGATGGAGACAGTTGGAGCATGGATTGTGGGTAACAGTAACGTAGCAATTAACACGACATATCCCACAGACTGCCGAGTAACAGAGTCCTGGGAATTAAAAAAACCCAACATCGTGGGTTGCAGTCACGCGGCGATGACGAGCGAACCGGAGCAGGGCAGGAGTGAAAGGGCTGCCCCCTGGTGTGGCGAAGAAGTCATCCGAAATTGGGATCTCGGAGGTGGCTCTGTGATATCCACTTCTGTGGGCCGTTCTCTTATCCCAGCCGCTTCACACTCGGCTTCAAACCGTTCAGGTGCACGCTGGAGATCACAGAAAGACGAGGCAAAGAGGACAACGTCATCCGCAAAAAGCAGCGATGCCACCCACCTCCATGCCCCCGTACTGGATACTCTCCGTACCTCGGCCGCGCCTTCATATCCTGCCCATGAAAATCACAAACAGGAGTGGAGACAAGACGCACCCTTGGTGGAGACCAACACCAGCAGTGAACGACTTTGATTTAACACCAAGAATACGGACACAGCTCTCGCTCCGGCAATAGAAGGGACCGCATAGAGTACAAAAGCGGCACAGGTACATCATACTCCCGCAGCACCTCCCACAAGACATTGCGGGGAACAGGGTCATACGCCGTCTCCAGGTCTACAAAGCAGCGGTAGACTGGAGAAGTGCACTCCCATGACCCCCTCAAATATCCGTGAGAGGTTAAAGAGCCGGTCCATTACTCCACGACCCTGACGGCATCCGCCATTGCTCCTCCTGAATCTGAAGCTCGATCACCGGAAGCAGCCTCCACTCCAGCAATCTGGCATCGTGCTCTGAGGTTTTTTCGGTAAAGTCACGTAGGTAAAAGTATTAATAATACAATAATAATCGATGAAAATAACTCAATTGAATCACGACGTTTCGGAGGCAATACAAGTCCCCGTCTTCAGGTTGGACCGTCACAGCTAAATTTACTGTATCAAGTGAAGAGAAATCCAAGAGACAAGATCTTAAATACTGGTTCAGGGGACTGCCAGTCCCTGACTGCCACATTTAGATAAGCTCCTCCCCCCCTCCCCTGAACCAGTATATAAGATCTTGTCTCTTGGATTTTTCTTCACTTGATACAGTAAATTTAGCTGTGACGGTCCCACCTGAAGACGGAGACTTGTGTTGCCTCCGAAACGTCGTAATTTAATTGAGTTATTTTAATTTATTACTATTACATTTTATTTAAAAAAATGTACCTACGTGACTTTACCGAAAAAATCTAAGAGTATGAATCCTTGCAGTCACGAAAGCTTAAAATCTAAAACTCTGTGGCATCGGCTTTACCTGGGACGCTGAAGAGTGTGATCCCAACGAAGGATCGTAGCCTCATCGTGGTGGTGGAGTTTGTGTGCTTCAATGACGCCCAGAGCGATGTCGCCTGGAGTCTTGTACTACCGGCAGGGTCTCCCTTGGTTGAACGGGTCTGGGGGGAGGTTCCAGACAAGTAACGGTCAAAACAAAAGCCTCCTTATGAATGGTTCTGAAATATGAAAATAATATTTTAAAAAACTTTAACAGAAAAAAACGCTTTAATAAAATGTACCGTACGAGTAATGGCAGAACTCCACGACTCCAAGAAGTGGCCCCGAGGCTTGCCAGAACGTAAGGAACCGTGGCCAATTACAGCCAACGTCAGTTTAGCGTGGACATTTAGACCCAAGCCGAAACATAATTTATAAAAAAGAATGTTTAAAAATATTTGTTTTAATTTTTTATGATTGAATATAGTATTGTCATCAGTAGGATATAAGCATACCGAGTTTGCGGTCGATACCACATTGGGAAGTGGGTTAAAATTGAGTTACAAGATTTGAGGATACAACAACAACAGACAGAGTGAGTTAAATAAAAGCGTGTAACAATAATAATAATAAAACAAATCAGAGAACCTCGCCGGGACAAGGGATACCGGGACACACCCCTGGAGCCAGGTGGGGCCCAGCCTGGCATGGCTACGTGGTGCCGTCCTGTGGGCCCCACGATCCGCAGGACGAAGGGTGATGCCAGTATGACAGGGAGAGGGATGGTCTCGGACGGACTGGATCGCGGTAATTAAGAAAATGTATACGCATTACATATTTGATTCATTTATACATTGATGCAAATGTTACAATAAAAAAAAAAAAATTGTCTTCTTCGAATGTGCAGTCAACTATTGCGGTCTGTCATCGTTTAGAGGCCAGACACGTTATCCATCTGTAATAAATGACTTCGTCAGGCACTGCTGGTCTCCGTTGGTCTTTTATTTAGTTTCTTTCTCCGCACCCCCGCTGGTCCTGACCGCGGACCAGCATCTCCTCGCGCGCGCCCCGCACGCTCCTCACGCGTGCCCCGCACGTGCTCCCTCGTCAGCTCCTCTCCTCTCGCGTGCCCCGCACGCGCTCCCTCAACTCCTCCGCTCTTCCTCACACCCCGCTGGTCCTGACAGTGGACCAGCGTCTTCTCGCGCGCGCTCACACGTGCTCCTCCAATAGCTCCTCCACTCCCTCACTCCGCACACCGCTGGCCGACGGCGTGCTGAAGGTCCTTCGGCCACGTGGCCGATGGCGCGGATCCCGTCCGGCCACCCAACGTGGCTCAGCCTCTTTACTCCCGCAACTGACCCTGATCCCTTCCGGGCTCCCCCTTATATCCTGTTTCCCACGTGATCCTGACTCCTCCCCTTCCGGATCGTCAGATCCGGCCTTCCCATACTGGCTCCACCCCCCAATACCCCGGGCGTGTGATTGGGCCAGAGCCCAGCAGCAAACCCCATTTACGCTCGCATTACACATCCAAAACGATGGTTGCGCCAGCCTATTCAACTATCTAGAACATGAATACCATGTTGCCCAAAGATATTTTGAAAAGAAAAAAAATGCGTCTTAAAAAAATGGGGAAGGCTTCGTCTCTCAAATCACACACTGACCACTGCACCACTACATTAATTATTGTTCGTAATTATATGTATTATTATTCCGCTTGTTCACCCCGGAAAGCCTCACTGAGTCTCATGGCTCACTTTCAGGAGATTCCTGCCAAGCCTTCGCAGTAGACTGGATGGGGGGGGGGGGCAATGGTTGCGATGTATGTAGATTAGAACGGAGTCATTTGTGGTGTAAGCATTTCAAGCACTGCGTGGCAAAAATTTGGACCGCGCCGCCGCCACACAATGGCTTACGCTTGCAGATGAAGTAACGGGGACCTATAATGTCCACTGTGAGTGCAAACAGGTTCATATCACACAGCAGTATTTATCAGGGCGGCCGCTGGATTCGAGCCGCGTGAACGTCTGCAACGGGGGGCGTACGCACAACCGGCTGGCAGTGTCACTGCCACAAAGGCGCGCGCACACAGACCACATATATGAAACACTCTTTCGTAATATTACGTTACCAGTGGTGCATAATGAACAAACGTTACGTGAAGCAACCATCTATGCAGTACACTCCACCACGCTTTACCAAATGATCTAATCTGTGACTAAGCACGTGAGCCGCAAGCGCCACATCCAGAACCCACAAATATTGTGATTAAAACAAATCCAATCGACTCCAAAATCAGTGGCCGGGGCACATGTTCGCCCAGCCGAGGAACCGATTAGAACTTACAAAAATAAAAACCCTTTTTCCTGCCCCCACGTTATCGAAATGCACACGCGCCTCGGTCACTTGTTCGAACAGCAAACGGGGGCCTCCTGGCAGAGAGGGGCGAAGTGGCCGCGCGAGATGACACTGGAACGCACGCTGATGCCCGCACCGACAGTGGCCGGATTCACATCTCGCGAACCAAACGATTGAATTGCACCAACGTAAAGAGTTTAAAATAACCCATGGGTTACTACCCATGGGTTATTTTCTGGAAGCTTTCTTCCAGCAGTTGATAAATTAAATAGCTGTACAAGATTATTGCACACGAAGGCTGGAAAAATGGCTACACACACAGCAAAACTAAATTAAGCAGACCAATGCGATTAGTATGGCTGTGCGTGTGTGTGTGTAGGTGCTCGCTAACAGCACTTAGCCCCAGCAGTCTGTTGAGGCTATACGGGGGATCTTTGTCTTTGTTTGTCTTTTGTGGTCGTTGCTTTCCAGTGGGGAGGGTTTGAGTGCAGCGGTTCCCGTGCGCGCATCCGGCGACCCGAGTTCGATTCCCGCTCACGGCTGAATATCGGTGGTGAATATTCGAGCCGATTTGACCACCCCTCGGTCGCCTCGGACTTTATATGGGCACGCGATCGCGGTGTGCAAAAACACATAATCACAACCGGGGAGATAAAGCAGCCCGGGCGCTGTGTTAGCCACAGCACCCCATTCGTGCGCCGCTCTGGCACCTTCATAAGTGTACGCGACAGCCCTTGCCCCCCACAAGCGTTGCAGGCTATTCGGCTGATCTTTGCCTGTGGCTTTTTCTTGTTGTTGTTGCTGCTCGTTTAAGAGAAGCAGACGTCTCTTTGCGTTTCCTCGGTCCCATGTTCTGATTTATGCCCCCGGTTTGGAGAGGGGGTTTGGTCAAGGGTTAAATAATTATTTGAAAACATCGCAAAGGGTGGGTGGACTGGGGCAAGCTGTGTCCGGCAGTGGCAGCTCAGGGCCAGCCAGGTACACAGCTGCGAACTGTCTGGGAGGAGCGGTCGGCAAGAAGACATGACTAGTTTGGATGACTGGGTAAGAGTTGTTGTCCCGTGGACCCCCCCCCCCCAATTCGCTCGCTCGCTCACACTCACTTGAGTGCAGATGTTACCAACAAGACGTACCGAGAAATGTAATGACTTGCATTCACGGAATCTCTTATTTGATGCATATTCTGGAATGTGGGTTTAGTGGACCCTGTTTTAGTGCCTTTTGCTTTGGTGCCATTTCTCTGTTTTTTTAACTGTTTATTATTATATTATGAAATTCGCTTGGTAGTAGGGTTTTTATTTCCTTGGTAGTAGCTGGTATATAGGATTTGGTCCTTATATATAATTCATGTACAACGTTATGGAATGCCATTAGCAGGAATGAGGGTATATAAAATGAAAGTATTGCTATAATTGAATGCTGTTTTGTGTTCTTGATGATGATTAATCTGTACATTCTCCAGGTAAACCGTATACTGTGCATGATGTGCTGTATTCGTATGAGACCAGCTATTAATGTTGTGATACGCGTCCGTTAAATATACACTACATAATCGCGTATTAAATATAATTTTAGAGAAATGTTCATTTAACATTTTTTTTGGACCGAGCTAAAATGTCTTAAGGTTATGGGTCTGGGCGTTATGAAATGCCAAAATTGAAAAGAGTGCCGTTTGGAACGAATTTTACGAAGCATTATACAAAAAAATATAAACATTGTTTATGGGACTATCTTTGTAGTGTATCATACAATATATGTGTAGTGAGTTCGACAGAGTCGCAGACGTAGACTTGTCGGAATCACATGTATTTCACTCCAACACACGGGGTAACTTTCCCCTTAACAAAATAACAACCTATGGTGGTGACCACCAGGCTAACTACACTAATTACAACGTAACTTCGACTAGGGACCGTTATCAATAGCTCGGGTCCAGGTTCACGTGTTGGAGACTCGTTGAATGGAGAACGCAGACGAAGGTTTCTTCCAGGATGAACAACAACCCTGGTCCCTCTCGGGACCCGGCGTATATTCTGTGGGGCGTGGCCGGTTCCACCCTTGGCCACGACCACCTTCCAGAATTCTCGGGAATGATCTGGGTCCCAATCACGTGACCATCCCTAGCCCCCACTTGGGGCCCCTTTGTAGACTTAACTGGTCACGTGTCCTCCCGGGTCAACCAGAGTGCCATGGCCTCGAGTAACCTCATTCCTAGGGCCGGCACCTACACACGGCACCGCACGCAAGGCGTGATGCCGTCTAGCGCTGTCATTCAGCACTCACCGGGCCCCTCTAGGGCCGGTACTACACCCACACCACTGTGGTATCCGCAATGTCGCTACACCGCACGCTGTAACTTGACATCCTTTTCCACCTCCATGGTGAATAGAACATTCTACAAACAAGTTGAAGGTACCCTAATGGGTTCTCCTTTATCACCAGTTGTAGCCAATGTTTTCATGGAAAAATTTCAGACAGATGCCATCCTGGCATGCACTCTACGTCCACCTTTGTGGAAGAGGTACGTAGATGACACGTTCATCATCTGGCCACATGGCCGACCAGCTCCGAACCAATTCCTCAACCACATCAATTCAATACACCCAGCCATCAAATTCACCATGGAGGTGGAAAAATATGACAAGTTTCCATTCTTGGATGTTTTAATTAAAAAGAGACCAGATGGCTCAATGGGACACTGTCTACTTGAAAGCCACCCATACGGATGCCTACCTAAAGCTTGACTCCCACCACCATCCATCCCAGAAGAATTCCCTCATCAAAACTCTACACCATAGAGCTCGATGTATTTCTGAACGTCATCACCTAGCCAGTGAACTTGAACACATACACCAAACTCTCAAGATGAATGGCTATTCAGACCACACAATCCGTAAATCTATCACCCCAACCGTTGGGAAAGAACCATCTGAGGACCCAATCAAAACCATCACCTTGCTATACATAGCAGGGGTCACTAAAAAGATTTACACAATCATTAGCAAACACAACATCCAGGGTCGATTTAACACAGTACATAAAATTCGTGATCTGATCCCATTTGTGAAGAATGTGATCCCTGACATGCAATACCCCGGTGTCTGCAAACTAAGCTGTGTCTGCGGCAGTAGTTACATTGGGGAAACTAAGCGACATGTCTCGGACCGTGTTCGTGAACATAAGGCAGATCTTAAACATGGTAGGACTAATACCTCGGCTGTGGCTGATCATTGTTTTAATGCAGTGGGCTCACGCGAAATAGATTTCTCTAAGACGAAGGTCCTTTGCAAGTCCACTGGCTATCAACAAGGATTCGTTCATGAAGCCATCCATATATATAGACACAGACACAATTTCAACCGAGAAGATGGGTACAAACTGAACAATCATTTGAAGGACGTTCTTAACCAGTTTAAGTCATAACTGGCTGTGATGTTTCCATCCTACCTTCCGATGTTAGTAGTTATTTTCGACTCTCTGGTTTTACATTAACAGGTTAAATGTCTTTAAATTAGCAGGTGAAATATCTCGCTAACACAGCCACCATTGCTCGTTTTTTCTCGATGTGGCGGTGGCTCTGCGATATTACATTGACATGCAAATCTCTCACAATACAATTGCCTCCTCCGCAGCTTCATCGTCGTGGAGGTAGCTCTCCGATCTTACATTGACATGCAAATTTCTCGCTTTAACATCACGAGCCCCGACCACTTCGCTTATGACCCTTGGGCTACAACCATTTCAAACCTTCAAAGATCCTGCCTCAGCAGCTCTCCTGCTATTTTTCCTCCTGATGGCGATTGCTTGTGTTGTGATCGAAACGTTGTAGTTTTTATTTTTATTTTCTTTGAACCTATCTACGTGACTTTACCGAAAGAGTCAAAATATCAATTCCTGCAGTCACGAAAGCTTTAAGTTAAGATTTGATTACGAATCTATTATATAATTACAATACCCCCACCCCGCCGCCTGATCTCTGCACCTAATTGGGTTCAGTGATGACGTCGTCCTGAACTATTTAAGACCGGAAGCAGATGGATCGCTTCACTATTCCGGCAAATCGCCCTAAAATGCTGGATGTAATTACCAGCGAAACGTCGTATTCAAATTGTAAATGTTGTGGATTCACTCTCCAACACACCGGTGGGCTGAAGTAGTAGCTAATTGGCGCATTGTTTACGTGACAAACCTTACTGCTGTGTCGGGTGGTGGAAGGTTACGACACATTTATAATTCACGCAATCTAACCCAAAGAACCTTTATATGGAGATATTTTATATTACTGGGCAAGGCCCACTGAGCTATACAGCTCCTTTTCAGAAGCGACATGGCTACAAATGATGGCTCAACGAAGCGGCTTATCATGTGGACATGTTTAGCAGGCAAATATTCTAAACGCACGTTGATTCTAAATGTGGAGGGAAAAAAACGAATAACCGGGAGAAATGTATATAGACGACCACGGGCAGAACATGCAAAGAACTACAAATATACAGGGTCGGGATCAAACCCGCGACCACCTGTGTACCAGGCGAGGTAGTTAACATCTTGCCACCGCAGCGCCCCAGGCATTGTGGCCGTGTTTTGAGTAAACCAACGTGGAAATAATTGTAGTCATCTGGACGGGAAGTTATGACAGCGAGCAAGAGAAGGGAGCTCGTTTAAATGGCAACATAATGCGCAGATGGTAGTGTGTGGTTTTGTGTTTACACGCTTTTTTTAATTATTACACGCTTGTTATTAACTCTGTCTGTTGTTGTATGCTCAAATCTTGCAACTCAATTTTAACCCACTTCCCAATGTGGTATCGAACGCAAACTTGGTATACTTATGTCACACTGATGACTATACTATATTCTATCATTTAAAATAAAATAAAAATTTTAAACATTATTTTTACATGTTATGTTTCGCCTTGGGTCTAATTGTCCAACTGATGTTGGCTGTAAATCACCGCGGTCCCATACGTTATGGCAAGCCTCGGAGCCACTTCCTGGAGTCGTGGAGTTCTTCCATTGCCAGTACGATACATTTCATTAAAGAGTGTTTAAAAAAAAGTAAACAAAAATATTATGCTTTTTTTGAGATATGTGGTTAGGCAAAGTTCACCCAGTGTCTAATATAATGCTGATGCTTGTTATACGGTGTTATATGTATGTTGCATTTCTCGAGTTTTCGCGGCCTCTCTCAATGTGCGCACGTTCAACTTGTTTCGCACCGTACGGAGCCAACCGTGCTAACCGGAGGTGCGGGGGAAGGACAACAAACCAAACACAAAAAGCACTTCTAAAGGAATGAGTTTTAAATGCCATTGGAACCTCATTTGCCAGTAGCAAAATATGATAATAGTTTTTTGACCCTTTTATCTGGCAACAAAACTGACACCTTTTTTACAAGGAGTCATGTTTGCATTGACCACAATACCCGCAGTTGGACCAACACCATGTGAGACGAGGCTCTAAAGAAAGCTGTCTCGGGTGTGGACCAATCAATTTCAAGGACAGTGCATACATTATCAGAGTTATGTTTTTTGTTTGCATTCCGACTGCAGGTATTGTGGTCAATGCAAACATGACTCCTTGTAAAAAAAAAGGTGTCAGTTTTGTTGCCAGTTAAAAGGGTAAAAAAACAATTATCGAGTTTTAAATGCTTAGCTCCAGTGACTTCCTAATATGGGAAGAGCGTTCCAGACGGCCGCAAAAGCGCGTCTGAAAGCGCGCGATGCGAGTGGTCGTCTTTGTTCGATGGCCAGCAGCCAAAAGCCGCTTCGGACGAGTTCGCGTGATGGTTTAATCTCAAACGACGAGATCGGCAAGGTAGGTTTTGCGCTTCGTTTGTGGCGTTCGCTTTGTGTGTGCAATGAGTGCGACCTTTGTAATTGTATTCGTTGGGCCAACGCAGCCCTGCGTCTACGGACGTGGTCTAAGCATATCCTTGACGAAATGTGTGCCAAGTTTCACCTCTGTACACCGTCGATGACACCGCTAGCCATAACACCAGTCGAGTCCCATTCACAACGTTATGTTGCGTAACGATGAATTACCATCAGCACAATCGGTGATGTCGGTGACAAGAAAGCTGATCGTGCAATAGCAAATCAGCTGAGAAAGTTCGTCCCAGGCTACTCGAAATCACGCCCCTGCCCCGCTCATCGTTTTAACAGTGATGTGCTACGAAGAAGGGCCATTGCCCGAAACGTCGTATGTTATTTTCCTTTTCAGGCCACCGCACGCAGTGTTGTTTACGGACGGCGTGGAGATGTTGGTGTATTTGTGAAGTAGTTCGCTTATAGCACGGGCACACTCTCAGCCTCCTCGAACGTTTAACAACAGGAACGGGTGGTTCGCAATGCTCTGGTGGCCTCCCACCAATCAAAACCATGGCTCCCCCCCCCTCCCCACACGTCCCCCCCCCCACTCCCCACACACACCGTCCCTCGCCTCCCCCCGTTGGTTTAATTCTCTTTGATCGACGTGTTCGACGCGTCTATCGCGGAGCGCGTGCGGACGAGGAAGGGCATTCGAGGGAACTCCCGAGGTAGTTCTTTGACGCGCTCTCCGCAAACCAAAACAAATATTTTCGCAGGACATGGACTCGCACCAAATATTCGAATTCGGCGACGAATTCGACGACGCGTTCTTGGACAACGAGAGCAGCTACGGGAACGACACGGGCTACTTCGACAAAGTCGGCACGTGCTGCCCGCACCCGTGCAAGCTGAGCGACATCCGACGCTTCAACAAGGTCTTCCTGCCCGTCGTCTACTCGCTGGTGTTCGCCTTCGGCTGCGCGGGCAACCTCCTCGTGGTGGTGGTGCTCGCGCGCTTCCGCAGGGCCATGGTGGCGGCAGACACCTACATGCTTCACCTGGCAGTGGCCGACCTCCTCTTCGTCGCCACCCTGCCCTTCTGGGCCACGTACCGCGCCTCCCAGTGGACGTTCGGCAACGACGCGTGCCGCCTCATCTACGGCGTCACGAGCGTCAACTTCTACAGCAGCATCTTCCTGCTCGGCTGCATCAGCGTGGACCGCTACCTGGCCATAGTGCACGCCGTCAAGACGCACTGGTGCCGCCGGGCCGAGCGCGTGCAGCTCATCTGCGGCGTCGTGTGGCTCGTCTCCTTCCTGCTCACGATACCGGACATCGTGTACAGCCAGCAGGTGTTCGTGCCGGTACGTTGCCCACACCCCGTCGCGCTTGCGGCAACAGCAGACACGCAGACGACATACCGGCCACGGTGCAGCGAGGCCGGTATGTCGTCTTGCAGCGATGGGGCTGGCGGATTGCCACACGCCAATGTTGCGAAGCTGCCCTTCGTGTGGGTGTCGTGGAGGAGAAGGCGGAACAGCTAAAATGCGGACACCCCCCCCCCCTGCACCGCACCGACCACCACCCATGCCATCTGTATGGGATCGAGCGTTTCTCCCTTGCACGCGTCGGTTTTTTTCTCCTGGTGCTCCGGTTTCCTCCCACAAACCCATTAATTAGCCGATGCCACCTCTAATATATATAGGACCGCAGAGCTTGGGGAAGAGGGTGGGGGGTTTGGTGCCAGCTCCCCGCGTGGCCACTGCTGCCTTTCCCCACTTTCTCTCAGGTTCCACCTCCCGGCGCCTCTTGAGCTGTCCTCTCTCTCTCTCTCTTCGAAAGTGAGCGAGTACCATGCAGCGGCGGTTCGTCACGAGTTAAAATTATTAGTATATTTTCAGTTTCATTCAAGTTTCATGTATTTGCTATAGCCCTGTGAGCCATTCGGCTCTTGAATCGGGTGCAACCGCAAAAAAAAAATATGAACAAGAAAACATCTTAAAGTGATATGTGTGCACCTGTGACTCCCCTCCCCCTCCCCACGACGTGCCGGGTATGTGCATGCATACCTCACTGTGTGACGTGTGTGCGTATCATCATAATCATCATCATCATCGTCGTCATCATCATCTTTCTCTGTGTGTTTATTGTGGCGGTCGCGTGGCCCCGGCGGCGATAGCGCTGCTCATTGCAGAGAGGTTCGCGGTTCGAATCCAGCGGCCCGCCCTGGTTATTCCTGCGGCTGTGCATTCACATTTTTTTCAAGTCGATTTTAATTGTGTGTACATACGTAGCGTATGAAAACTACCCCTCCCCCACTTTCGATGTGATTGATTCACATCATCATCATCACCATCACCATGTCCCCCACCCCTGCAATGTCCGCACAGCAACTCAACTCGACCGAGTGCGTGCAGAACTACTCGCCGGAGCAGGCTGACCGGTGGCGCTTCTCGATCCGCATGCTGCACCACACGCTCGGCTTCCTGCTGCCGCTCAGCGTGATGCTCTTCTGCTACACGAGCATCGGGGTGACGCTCGCGCGCTCGCAGGGCTTCGCCAAGCAGAAGGCCCTGCGCGTCATCGTCGCCCTCGTCGTGGCCTTCTTCGCGTGCTGGCTGCCCTTCAACGTGAGCGTCTTCGTCGACACGCTCACGCGGGCCGGCCTCGTCAGCCCGTCGTGCGACCTGTACGCGCGCCTCGACAAGAGCATCTCGGTGACGGAGAGCCTCGGCTTCGCGCACTGCTGCCTCAACCCCATCCTCTACGTGTTCGTGGGGGTCAAGTTCCGCAACAACGCCCTCAAGATCCTCAGGGACGCCGGCTGCGTGAGCCAGCGGTGGCTGAGCGAGCACGTCAAGTACCGCAGTGCTCGCGGGCGCAGCTTCGGAGCGTCCGTGGGCTCCGAGTCGGAGAGCACGGCGAGCTTCACGATGTGAACGGGGACGGATGGGGGGGGGGGGGCTCCGTCGCGCAACGCGTGCCGCTAACCCCGAGGTTAACAAGTATAAGTAAATAATCGTTATGCATTTTTATTGGAAACAACAACAACGCAGGCCTCTTACGGCACGTCGCATAGAGTGTGCGGCCAGGTGATATCGTTGGCGAAAACAACCAATCCCAATGCGACGGTGCCCTTGAAGAGAAGGGGGGGCCTACCCAGAGATAAAACAAAATCTATATTTAAATACCATTTGCTTTGTTGTTGTGACGCAAACCCACATCGGCCACACGGGTCTCCCTCCCGGGAGAGTCGGGAATGTCGGCTGCATTGGTTCAACTGCAAGCAAAACTCCGCACCAGTTTCGGAACTCGAGTGTCTCCATCAGCAGTCGCGCTTGCTTGGACCAATGCTGCTGTGCTGCCAGATATTTAGAGGCAATGACTGCTTTTGACATTCTCTTGTCTCACGGGCAATCGGGCTTGCTTGCACAAATGCTTGTGAAGTGCCACGTGTTTCTAGGCAAGTGCCCTCTTAGTTTCGACGCAAAACGATACGACGCACGGGACAAAATTATCTTCATGTAAATCACGCGCGTGTGTTTTTGTCTTCGAGGCTTCGAACCCGCGGACCCGGGTTCGATTCCCGCTCACGGCCAACACCAGTGACGATGATCTGAACCGCACCTGAGCCTCCCCGAGGTCGACTCGGCCTCAAATGAGCACCTGGCGCGATGTGTAAACATCGCCACTCGGGAGACAAGGCCACCCACCACCTCGTGTGCCATGCCGGCCTACATAGGTGCTCGCTTACACCACTTGCCCCGACAGTCTGTTAAGGCTATACAGGGGATCTTTGTCTTTGTGAGGTTTAGACAGCCAGTTGTCTCTGAACCAAGCCACCGCATGCCCACAGCAGCTTCTGTTTGGTCGAATAGAGGTGGTTTAGAGGGCACGGCACGGGCTAGAGACGAGATGGACTGATGTAGTACGGGTAGGATGTGGAGCAAGTAGGACTTGCCGACGACTGGCACCAGCGGTGTCAATGTATCGGCCTCTGTGGAGCAGGAGCCTCGTTAAGGGGATCCTCCTAGGCAGTTGGAGGCAGTCGCCCTCCATTCGGGAGTACAGGTGGTGCATCTGCCAGTCATCTCAGTCAGTCAACCCTTGGCACCTGGGACTGTCCCGTGACGTTCCAGCGAGTGAGCCTCCGGCATTTCACACGGCCTTAAAAAAGTGCACCCAGCTTGGCACAAGCACTGTGGCCCTGGCACCGTCACTTGTACATTTTGGCTGTCTATTGTTGTTGTTGTGGGATTATGGTTGCCTGTAGGATTTGCCGCGGCCTGCCCACCAGCGGCTGCTACAGCTTGTTGATTGGTTGGAGGCACAAGAGGTGCTGTCACGTGTACAGACGTTTACCTAGTCACGTCCGTTTGGTGTCTCTTACTAAGAGTTCAGTTTCTTTGCACGTTCGATTTTGGAGATTTCTTTTTTACATGGTTATGTTTTGATAGCATTCCGAGCTGAGTTGATCGATATGGTTATAATCAGTGGATTCTGGTGTCAGGAACGTCCAGAGTGGGGTGAGGATGGGGGGGGGTTGCGGCACCTGGGGCAACTCACACCGTGTGGACTACCCCGAACCTTCAAACTAAACCACAAGTATTACATCTGACACCGTGACGTCGAAGCACAGCCACCCCCCCCCCCAAAGCGCAGGGCCCGGGGCAGTCGCCCAGATCTGCCGTAACCCCTAGGGGGACGGCCTCTGCCGAGTTTCGTCTGCATATAATTTGACGTTGCAGCGTTAAAGTCCAAGGACTGTTCTAAGGATTGCAGAGTGGGTTTTCACGTCAAGGTTGGGCAAGGGTGGTCCTATAGTAGAGCCCTGAGAATCTCCTACGGGAAATGTTGCAAGGCGGTAATAATGGCGTGAGATCGCAATAATCATAATATTAATGATAACAATGGCGTGTGATTGTTAATTGTGAGTGTAGCAGTGTGGTCTGTAGCGTAAAAACAAATGTTTGAGCCCAGGTGAAGACAATGGCACTGAACGTGTTGCCACGATTGACCCTTGCCGCGTTGATGTCCAATGTCACGGGGTTGCACTTTGCTGGGTGTTGAATTCATCCGCGCACCTCCGGTTGGCACGGTGGTTGGCTTACGTGCGGTGGTGCGAAAGAAGTTCAACACACGTACGCGCCACCCGCCAGCTGACGTTCTTGGTCACAACCATGAGTCAGATGCATCCGACTCACGCTGTTCATTATAAGCAGCACCGCATTACAGCTCACATCCTGTGAAATAGATATTCGTTTCTACGATTAAATCGTCTATTTTTCAATAATTGCAATAATAATGAATAATACTGTTTGCAGATTACACGTACAGATAATGTGTGTATATTGAGGTTTTTTTTTCACAGGCGATATATTTTTGAATTATATATTAATTGTGTAAGTTTCAGGACTGAATACGACGTTGATGCCTAAAAACAATATCTGGCCGATGTTTTTTGAATACTGTACATTACATATCATGGTATCAATGTGCTAAGCTTGTTGCTAATAGCTTTTGTCATGCTTCGTAATTGAATATAACACTTTGCAATGTTTGTTAATCTTACCTGAAGTGCGGGACATCATGCATTTACATGTTACCGTATTCTCCGGAGTATAACAGGCCGCCGAAAGTGTGACGCATCACGCGCTGGTGCTTGGTTATCGGTTCGAATCCAGCGGTCGCCCCAGTTAATACTGCATTGAGTGTTTATCAATGATAACAATATATATTCTACGCACCGTCGGCTTCACACACAGTACAAGTTAAAGATCCCGTGACGTTATCCGCAAGCGTAAGCCGTTGTGTGCCAGGGTCACGGCCCAAATTTGCCACGTTTTGAAACATTACACCACAAATGACTCGAAATTGAATTACACAGCGCAACCATCGCACCATTCCCATCCCCCGATCGCAAAAACTTGGCAGGTTCCTCCTAAAAAGAGAGTCGTGAGACTCAGTGAGGCTTTTTTAGGCATACAAGCCGAATAATAACAATACTGATCAATCTGGTCTCACCCACACACACCTACCATATTACTGAGACACACACACATATTTGTTTTTGAAAGACACGGGGGAGAAAGTGTGTCCTGATAATCCAGAGAATACGGTAATGCTAAAGCTAAGCATCGATATGTAACCTTCATCGATATGTCTGCTGCTTGACCACTCAGTAAATTTGACACGTGAACAAATGAGTTTGTGTGGTTTGGTTTGGATCGCAAACACACACACACACAAACACAACCGTGACTCTCTGCCCAACACGTGAGCTGCGCCAACGCGAATCTGCAGACCAAGGTGAGCGTCGATTGCCGAGGCAGGTAGTCGAGGAACAGACGGTGGGTGACTGTCAGGGCACATCTATGAGTCTCTGTGTGAGTTTGTGGGTTTTTCTGTGCGTCTGTGGGTCTCTGCGTAAGTCAAACAGCAGGTGGTGGGAGACTGTGAGGGCAGATCGGTGGGGCTCTGTATGAATCTGTGGGTCTCAGTGTGAATCTGTAGGTCGCCGTTTTTGGTATTAGGGCCGCTTTGGGAGTCTGTGGGTCTCTGTGCGAGTCTATCGAAGAGCAGATGGTGGGAGACTGTCAGGATACAGCTTGGAGGTTGCGTCTCTAGTTGGCAGCAGCTGCCGGATATGGCGGCGGGTATAGGAAGCGTTGCCAAGAAAGTGTGATGGCATCAACGGATTTGGCCATGCCGATGTCATCTTGATCTTTCACCTCGAATCTTGATACCGAGGGTTGGGCCGGTGGCGCAGTGGTCAGCGCTCTTCCCGTCTCTCGATCTCGAGGATGGAATGACGTCGACAATCATGGGCCCGTTCTGCTGGGTCTTCACGTGGATCTACAGACGTGCCCTCAATGCGAGTTTGATCCCATCCACCTCTTCTGATCTTTCACCCACCTACTACTGCAGTTGCTGTCGTTAAGATCCCCTCGCGCCGAGTCTCTCTGATCAGAAGTTCCCATCCGCTCCCGTGGCTTCATATCCGGTGGTCCCGTCTTTGCGGTCAATTTGATAAAAAAAAAGTATTTATTTTTCAAAAAAGTTTTTTTTATTTCTCACGTGAAAAAAAATGTTGATCAAGAGCGGAAAATGTTTGGGGCTGAAACGTAACTCGGCTTCCAACGCGGTGGGTGAGTCAATGGCGTTAACGGCGATCGTTTAGCAACGGATTTTCGCTGAACGAACAATTTTATCCGGATTTTCGCTGAACGAGCAATTTTCTCCGGACCGGATCTCGCTCTTTAAGCGAGACGGGCGCCTGCAACGGCTGCCGGATGGATTCCTCGCTTTACACCCCGGCGTGTTCGGGGGGGGGGGGGGGGTGGTTAGCCGTGGCAGGAATAATCTGACTTCAGGTGGGTAAAATCGTGACTTAATGCGTTCGTGACTGCAGGAATGAATATTCTTTGGGTCTTTCGGTAAAGTCACGTGGATAGGTTCAAAGAAACGACGACGTTTCGATCACAACACAAGCGATCGTCATCAGGAGGGACGTTTCGATCACAACACAAGCGATCGTCATCAGGAGGGACGTTTCGATCACAACACAAGCGATCGTCATCAGGAGGGACGTTTCAATCACAACACAAGCGATCGCCATCAGGTGGGTTGCCGCTGACAGCCGCCTCAACCTCACAGGCCGTTGCGTTTGTTGGAGCGCGCCGCCCGTTCAAACGGCTCCCTGCGATCGCCATCTGCACAACCACAGCCGTCTTCGACCCGATAAGCGCCGACTGAAATGTCTCCATGACGGCGGCGTGGTGGCGAAAGGGTTGCGAGGGCACACAGATGCTTTCCAGTGACTCCCTCACTACGTGAGGTGATGTCTGAACGTGTGAAATTTGGCCGCGCATGAGAGTCGCCGGTAAAAAAATCTCGTCGTAGGAATCTGTCAATATACAATAACTGCGATAACATGTGAATCCATATGGTCACATGGAAAGGTATAAATTAACTTTTCTTAAACTCGTCGATCGTAAACAACGCGGTTGCCCAGAGTTGCCAGCGAGCTTGAACAATTTGCATCACGCATACACAGCACAATCTATAGTTGTATACAGTTTAATTATCTTTATTTTCTGATGTCCTTCCCAGGAAAGCCTCAAAACTCGTTTCCAGGAGGTTCCTGCCAGGTGACTTTTTTACAGAATTGCGATATTTGACCAATAGAAGTAACGTTTTGTTTTTTAGCTATGGTAAGAAACTAGAGAAACCTGGTGAAAACCCATGCAGAGCAGGGGTAGAACATATAGACTGCATGCAGAAAGGTGCCCGAGTCGGGAATCGAACTCAGGTGCTTCTTGCCGTAAGGCACAAGTCCTGGCAGAAACCTCCTGGAAAGGAGTTTCGACGCTTTCCTGGGAAGGAGAGCAGAAAAATTAATGATAATTTAACGGTATACAAATACAGATAGGGCTGTATTCTGGATGGATTTTGTGTACACAAAATCCACGCATGGGCCTTATCACTACACCACAATATGCAACTCATTATTATAAAATAGATGAATTACATGAAAAAATGTTTGCGAAAATTTTTGTTCATATTTATAGATATGCTGATTCACCTGGGTACAATTGTCAGCATTGAAGATTAGATAAACGAGGCCCTGGTAGGCGCACTTCAAAGGCCAAACGCAATGCAAGGGGAGAATTTGAGGCCAGCGCCACACACGACTGTCTTCATCTCCCCAGAAACTGATTTTTACACATTGCACCAGGTGTTAATTTGACACTGAATTGATCTAGAGGAGGCCCAGCTAATCACAGTTTGGATAACCACCACTCATCTGTGCCAACGAAGAGGCCTATAAAATCGCCGGTTTTGATAATCACCACTCATCTTTGTCAATGAGGAGGCCCAGATCATGACCAGTTTGGACAATTGCCACTCATCCTTGCCATGGAATCAGTATCAGGTATGTTGTCAGTTCAATAAGCTTATGCTCACGCGATTCCGCTTTCGAACTGAGAAATGAAAGCAGTACGGGGAAGAGTAACGTCGCAAAAACACAGCAATAAATATATATTTATATTGAGATGGAGAGTGAGAAACCACGTGACTGCATGAACAGTAATAAGAATATGATTTACACTTTCTAGCAATACAACAGGTGTTAAGATGTTCAAACATTAATCGATACCTTTAGCAATGAATCAAGTCTGCATGAACCACACGTGCTTGTGGAAAAGAAACATGACGACAAACATGCTCTGACAATCATATTTGCATTGTCTTTCAAACTCATTGGCATACACCAGAGACGGCCTTCGTTACCAGTGTCAGATCAGAGAACGCCAAAGGGCGAACAGTACAAAGACAATGCAAGTATTAGAGCAATTTATAACTCGGTTTGAGCTGCTATATCGGTGGGACATTTTTGCCAGTATCAAACCACGTACGCTGTTTATTGAGGATTGCTCTCGAAAGACACCAATTGATGAACTTGAAAAATTAATAACGGAAAGCATCACATTGCTATTGGTCAATTGGAAGATGTTTGTGTTCATTAGCACCACATAGCTGTCAACCCCTTATCAGTGCCTATCTTATTCTTGGTTCTTTCGGTAAAGTCACGTAGAAGGGAAATACATATTTTTTTATTTTATTTTAATATTTCCCTTCTACGTGACTTTACCGAAAGAACCAAGAATAT
>JAAXLI020001231.1:384880-400152 GCA_014621495.2 Entosphenus tridentatus | reverse complement strand
TTTAATATTTCCCTTCTACGTGACTTTACCGAAAGAACCAAGAATATAAACTCCTGCAGTCACGAAAGCTTTAAATCGAAAAGTGCCTATCTTATTACAGACCAATTCAGACCTTATTGGTCATCCCGTACCCCTTATAAATCTCAACGTTCACCCTACAAAAGTCCCATCGCAAGGTAGAAACACCAAAAAAATGTACAAAACATGTTTTTTGTTTAACTCAATCTCCCTGTACAAGAATACGGGTAAACCGTATGGGTTCAAACGTATTTCATCACCACCATCAGACTGTCTTGATCTTTTTCGTGTCTCGTTCCCCCCGCATCTACGATGTGCCCGGTTGGCAACGTACGGTGCAAACGACGTCCGTGCCCGTCATCCCGCTCCTTTTTCGAGAACCAAATGTGGAACAAGGACGTCCACGGGTCACTTCCTGTGGACGCGGTGTCTGCTCTTGACTAATGTGTACGACGCTGAGCAGAACTAGGGAGCCGCCCACGTCCGTTACAGAAACCAGTTTCGAGTGAAGTCATGAACTCCCCGAATCGAAAAAACAATGCGCATTCACACAAATATCCTTGATTCATTAAACCAGGCTGTTGGGACCATGGCTTATTAAAGCAGGGGGTAGGACACACGTACGTGGGAGTCCATTCCTAAGCCTTAGAAGAGTATTCTTGGTTCTTTCGGTAAAGTCACGTGGAAGGGAAATAATAAAATAATAAAAATAAAACATAATACAATAATTCTCACGACGTTTCGGCCACAACGCAAGCAGCCGTCCTCAGGTGAAGAACAGGTCTGTCGGAAAGACTGCGTCTGAATGGGCACCACCAGGCTTGGCAGCGTATATTTAAGCTGGGTTAGAGGGGGGAAGGGTCTTAAACACGTGAACCCAGAACGTCAATGACCCCCCCGTTCCCCGCCTGCTCCGATGGGTCCGGTTTGAGTGGTACCGTCGATGCCACTGGTAATGCCGTCCAGAACGTAAAGGAGGTTGCAATGTGTGGCAGGATGTGGAATGAAAAAACAAATATTCACATTTAAAAAAATCTGGGTTTCGGAATGATTTCCTATCAGAGGGCCGAATGGGACATTCAAAAACATCTAACAGCCTCCCCCCACCCCCCACATTAACACACGGACACACACACAAACACACGGCGGCTCACCCAGTAAACCAGGTGACCGAGCACGCTGACGTTTAGAAACGCAACGTTGCCGGACATTCCCCTCCGGTCGCCCGATTAGTGCGGATAAGATGCTCGCGATGCTGGTTACATTCTCGCGTGTGGGCTTGTTTGAAGCGGTTCGCGCGCCGTGTGACATTGAAGCTGTGGGCTCCCACGCGTGGCACGAAGAACGTCTGGAAACGCCACTTAGGACGCCGACTTACCTGCCGGGGAAAGTGCCGTGAAAGTGACATTGCCAAGTCACGTTGTGATCGGGGTCAAGAGGACGCCGTGCCGCAGTTGACCCCCCCGCCGCAAGCCAAGGACTGATTTGAAGCCCAGTCCACCGAGAAGAAACCCAAGCTAAGTTCGAATACAACGCGCCGCTGATTATTAGAAGGGCTGTTAGCGAGCACCTATTTAGGGCCATCGTTGGTGCACGTGGGGTTTGTGTGGACAGGTGCTCCTTTGTCTCCCCACTGCTGATGTTTATTTATGCTACCACTTACCCCTTTAAAGCCGAGTCGACCTAGGGGAGGCCCAAAACCAGTTCAGAAATAAGAATAAGCAATTACTGAACTTTTTTAAATTTTACTAAGTAAGGACCACTTAACTATGCTGTATAGCTCGTTTTCAGAAGCGGCCTGGCCACAGATCATCGCTCAACGAAATGGCTTATCACGTGGACATTCTAAGCAGCCAAACACACTAAACGCGTGTTCATTCTAAATGTGGAGTGGAAACAAAAGGACCCGGAGAAAAAACCACACGACCACGGTAAACATGCAAACTCCAAATATTACAGACGTCAGGTTTCGGGATGGAACCACGCCCCCTCCTGCACACCAGGTGAGGTAGTTACCATCCCACCACCGGTGGCGCCGTCATGTCGGCTAGTGACGCGCCAGCCTCGCAGTCTTCGCTCGCTCACTCTCAAAGAGAAAAAGAAGGACTTGGGGTCGCGAGGAAGAACCACAGACAAGTGGGGAAGGCAGCAGCAGCCACGCAGAGGACTCGTGCCAAATCGCTCCCCGCCCCAAGCTCTGCTCTCCTGTATATATAAAGGTGTTATCGGCAAATTACTATGTGTTTACATGTGTAATGACAATAGAGCCTGCATGCGGTGTGAGCGGACTAGTGACCACGGGAGGTAATGACAGGGGGGTGTCAGTTGTGAGTGCGAAGGGACTCGTGGCTACGGGAATGATTGAGAAGGGGGGCGTGGTCAGGTGACGGAAGAGGAAGGTGGAGTCAGCATCCAGAGTCAGCGAGAATTATCCAGAAGGGGGGCGTGGTCAGGTGACGGAAGAAGAAGGTTGAGTCAGCGTCCAGAGTCAGCGAGCATGATCGAGAATGGGGGCGTGGCCTCGTGTCGGAATATGGAAGGGGAGATGAGCGGGAGACTCGGGGCTGTTGCAGTGGGAGTCTCCGCCTGATTGATGTCAAGTGAACGTGCCTTCAATAAAGTGCCATCTCACGGGAAGTGTTAGCGAGTAGCACCAATGAAGGCCAACTACGGCACACGAGGGAGTGGGTTGTCAACACCACGCCCGGCCACCTTTGTTTCCCCAGTGGTGATGTTTACACACCGCACTAGGGACTCATTTGAAGCTGAGTCGACCCAGGGGAGGCCCAGGACCGGTTCAGATAAAACTTCGGTCGCGGGGTTCGTAGCGCAGCGCGCTAACCGCTACACCACCGTGCCCCCCCTCCACCCCCAGCCAGTCAACAACAACAACAACAACCGCCATTCGCCACTAAGTGGCGGTGACGTCACCACGACGCTTGTGCCAGGCCAAGTGCACCTTGAGGCCACGTGAAGTGTCGAACGCCCGCTGGCAGGAGGTCACGGGGCAGACCCAGCAGGTGCCATGGGACGACTGACCGAGTTGACCGAGATGACTGGCTGATGCACCACCTTTGCCCCCTACTGTACCAACTTGCTGTGCTTTAGCCACCCGGCGCTCCGCTCGTTGTTGTGAGCGTCGCTCCTCCGCCCTCCGTTGTTGTTGGAGGGCGACTGCCTCCAACTGCCCAGTAGCGTCCTTCACGAGCCTCCTCCACTGAGGCCGATCTTGACACCGCTGGTACCAGTCATCGGCAAGTCCACTCAGCTCTACGTCCTCCTGTACCACATCACTCCATCTCTTCTCTAGCCCGTGCCGCGCCCGTTTAGCCCCCTCGATCCGGCCGAACAAAAGCTGTTTAGGCATGCGGTGGCTGGGCATGCGGGCTACATGACCCAGCCAACGCAGCCTTGCCTGCCGGAGGAGCTCACCGATGGGACTTTGCCCAGATCTTTCAAGGATTTGTGAACTCCTCACACAATCCAGCCTGGTTAAACCCAGGATGGATCGTAGGCAGGCCAGCCTAAATGTTTCCAACCGGCGAAGATGCTCCATCAGGGGGGTCCACGTTTCGCAAGCGTAGAGAAGGGAGGGAATGACCGTGGCCGAAAAGACCTGAAGCTTCGTGCGGAGCGACAGACCAGGTAGCTTCCACACAGCGTTACGCAACCGATGAAAAGATATTGCCGCTCGACTGATTCGGAGTGAGACCTCTGCTGTTAAACTGGAGCCGGTCATAAGCACACTGCCCAGGTATGGGAAACTCTCCACTCTCTCCACAACTTCCCCATCACCGATTGGGAGTTGTGGGGGTGGAGTATCCGATGGTACAAAATACCCAGGCAGGTGCTTAGTTTTGGTGGGGCTGATGGTAAGGCCCCATCTCTTAGTGGCACGCTCCAGTCTCAGCAGCAGCGTCTCCAACTCCTCTTCTGAATGAGCAGCTATTACCAAATCATCGGCATACATAACGTGGTTGACCAATAGGGAGCCGTCCCTTGATCGCACCCGGGCGTCGATCAGCCTCCCATTATATCTGTACCAAACGGAAATTCCCCCGGTACAGCTATTGAAGGCTTCACGAACTACGCAGTCGAAATAGATGTTAAATAATGTGGGAGCCAGAGGACATCCCTGTCGCACCCCAAGGTGTACAGGGAAAGGCTCCGACTCCCGGCCACGTAGTTTTACCCGGGCCCGCTCACCATCATGAAGGTCCTTAATGATCGTGAGCAGAGGGTCAGGGACTCCGAAAGCACGAAGAACAACCCAGAGCCCAGGCCTATTGATGGTATCATAGGCCTTGACCAGGTCAATAAAGCAGAGATGTAGGTCTTGTTGGAATTCCCTACACCTCTGCTGTAGCAGACGGACAGAAAATATGGCATCTGTGCAGGACCGCCCTTTCCTGAAACCGCATTGGGGCTCCGCAAGCCTCTCCTCAGCGTGCCTAGCAAGGCGATGTTGAATAATCCTTGCCAGGACCTTTCCCGGCACACTGAGGAGTGAGATGCCCCTGTAGTTGTTACAGTCTGTGCGGTCCCCCTTCTTAAAGAGGGGGACCACCAGGGCATCCTTCCAATCCTGCGGTACCCGTCCAGTGGTCCAGACTGTTGTTATGATGTCATATAGGGCAGTCTGTGCACAAACGCCACCCTCCCTCAGCATTTCGCTTGGGAGATCATCTCTGCCCGGTGCCTTTCCTGGTCTCAGACTCTGGATCGCCTTAAGTACTTCCTCAACAGATGGCACCTCAGCCAGCCACTCACAGGGGGTGACCTCTTCCAATATTTGAGGCACCGCAGCCTCAGCAGGGTTATCCTCACTTTGTGCCATGATGTTTTCCTGGCTGAGAGATCTTCCCTCCCCCAGAACCTCACAGAAATGCTCAGCAAATCTGCAAACCTGTTCCTGGGGGTCGGAGATTGGATCACCGTTTTTTCCCCTAATGATGGTAATAGGTGTGGCGCTGCAGGTTACTTTTTTGATGGAGTTAAATAGTGATTTGTGATCGCGGGCCACTGAGGCAGACTCCATCTCCTCAGCAACCCGCGACCACCACCCATCCTTGCAGCGCCTTACGGCTCTCCGAACCTCCGAGCGAAGGCTGCGGTAAACCTCCTCATTCTCCGACGTGGGATGCTGTAGCCGATGAGAGTGGGCCTGTCGCTTTTTCTCAATTAACCTGAACACCTCCTCCGTCAGCCAGGGTTTCTGGGGAGGTCTGGACCGCGTACCCAAAGCAGCCATTGCAGCTGCATGAGTCACAGTCTTAAACCTCGCCCATTTACCCTCGACATCAGGTGGAGTGGGGGACGATGCCAACCCCAGCTGCAAGCGATGATGAAATTCTCGCTTGCAACTTTCATCAGCTAACTGAGACCAGGCCACTTTTGGTTGGAATGGGGTCCTGGGTGTACACCCACCACCGGAGTGGAAGAATGGCAGGCGCATCTTACAGATGACTAGTCGATGGTCAGAGGGCAGATCAGCTCCACGGTAGGTCCTGGTGTCAAGGACATGGGCTCGCATCCGCTGGTCCGTCACTATGTAGTCCAGCAGATGTTCTTGCTTGGACCCGGCATGCATCCATGATGTTGTGTGGATGCGCCGATGCCGGAAGAGCGTGTTGGTAATTACAAGCCCATGGGCTGCACAAAAATCTAGCAGCCTCCTACCGTTGTTATTGAGCTGATCTGGCCCATGCCTTCCAATCACTCCAGACCAGGTGCCAGCATCATGACCAACTCGGGCATTAAAGTCACCCAACAAGATGACTCTGTCCCGAGTGGCCACTTTAGCCAGCACCTGTGACAGGAGGTCATAGAAGGCATCTGACTCATCGGCCTTGCCTGCATCCCTCCACGGATGTTCGTCTTCGGTGGGGGCATAAGTAACCACGACCACCACTCCTCGCCTCCGGTTGATGGGAAGGCGAGCCCAAAGTAGCCTGGGGCTTACAGCTTCCCACACCTCCCCGCCACGCTCCCACGCCCCCTTCATTCTTTTGTTCAAAAGAAGAGTCACTCCCTGTTGTTTGGCAGTCTCCTGCCCCGAGTGGAGGACTGTCCACCCCTCATGGTGGCAGGAGCCAGAACCGGTCCACCGGACCTCCTGAATGCCACAGAGATCCAGGCGGTACCGGTCCAGCTCCCGACAAAGGAGTGGCAGCCTCTCCTCCGCAGTGAGCGTTCGAACATTCCACGTGGCCATCCGCAATGGTTTTTCGCTGTTTCTGGAAGAGCCCCGAGGGTGAAGATTCAATCTGCTGGCTCCGCCATGTGGGGTTTGGCCAGGAGACGTCATAAAAGCCTGACCCCCCGGGGCCTCCGGCACAAGCTTATTTGTTACAGCTTTTTGTCGCAGTTTAGTGGTAGTTAATTGAAGGTGGAGGGGTTACCAGCCCCTCGCACCCGTCCAGAGCCCCCGTTTAGCCACTGTGGTGGTCACAGACGCCATGAGGGGAGAGGCCAATGGCCCTCCCCCCACAGCACTGCCCACGACAGTGTTGCCCGTCCGGCACCGCGAGGAGGTAGGAGGTTGCTTTGCCGGACTCAGCCAGTCACACACAGACACACATACATGTCACCGTGCACCGTACAAATCAACCTCTCGGGTAAACTGCGCAACCGGGGCCGTCCGTTGAGAGCGGCGATTGCACGAACTGCATCACGGATGAGTGCGTGCAGCGACAGTGGCAGCAGCAGCAACGAGCGAGCGAGCGTTGCAGCACCACGCGCCGACAGCCGCCGTGAGGAAGTCGAAGTGTGGCGCATGGCGCCACGCAACATCCGCGGTGGCGTGCGTGGACGTCGCTTTTCTGTCGCAGGTGCGCGACGACTCCAGCGAGCGTCGTCGAACTTCCCGAAATGCCGCGCCAAGTGACGAGAATGATAGGAGTAGGAGTAGTCGACGCCGTGCCAAGGGGGTACGGGGAATTGGGGCGGCCGCCCAGGCCCCTCGCTTTGGGGGGGGGGGGGGGGTGGGGGGGGGGGGCCTCTTTGACGTCATGTTGTCGATGCAATACTTCCGGTTGAGTTTGAAGGCCGTCGGGGGGTCCCACACGGTGCGTGAGTTTTGATCCCCCCCCATGGACGGACCTGATAATAGTACCATAATAGTTTTTTTAAACTTGCAACTCCGAGCTGTCACCGCCGTTGCACGATCTTCGCTCACCGGCGAAGAGACAGAACGACTCGGAGGCGCGAGGAAGCACAGACAAGCAGGAAGGCAGCCACGCGATCAGCTGGCGCCAACAAGTGTGCAAGCTCTGCGGTCCTCTATATATATTAAGATGTCAACGGCCAATTCATGAGTGTTGGCACGTTGGCAACAGTGCCCCTAGACAATTTAACAGGCATAATTCAGGTTTTTTTGGGATAGATCGCGTAAATATATAAATGTGATATTAAACCAGCCACCACCCGACACAGCCCATTGGTAAGGTTTGTCACGTAAACAGAACATGCCGATTCGTTACTAGAACAGCATAACCGGTGTGTTGGAGAGCACGAAGTTTCGGATAAAGCTCGTCCTGGCGAAACGAATGTAAATGTTGTGGCTTTGCTCTCCAATACACCGGTGTGCTTGACTAGTGACGAATTGGCACGTTCTGTTTACGTGACGAACCTTACGCATTAGCTGTGTCGAGTGGTGGCGGGTTTAACAACACATTTTTTTAAATTTACGGGATCTAACCCAAAAACACCTGTAGTATGGATGATATTGGTCGCGAAAGTCTACTTCATGTTAAATTTACCAAGCGTTCGTCTCAAGAAGTCAAAGTGATTTTTGGCTTCCCCACTGCAACAGCCCCGAGTCTCCCGCACATTTCCCTTATAGACGAACCGAGGCCACGCCCCAATTCGCGAACATTCTCGCAGGCTCTAGACCGCTCGCTCCACCAGCAGACTCTACCGTCCTCTTCCGTCACCTGGCCATGTTCCTATTCTCGCTCATTCCATAGCCACCAGTCCCTTCGCACTGCGAGCTGACTCCCCTGTCATTACCTCCCGTGGCCACTAGTTTATTCGCACTGCAGGCTGACTCTGCCGTCATTACCTCCCGTGGCCACTAGTCCATTCGCACTGCAAGCTCACTCCCCTGTGATGACCTCCCGTGGCCACTAGTCCACTCACACCGCAGATTGACTCTGCTATCATTACACAGGCAATCCTCAATACACGCCAACGATCACTCCTAAAATTTCCATCGCAGAAGGTTGCTTTCATACAAATCTGTTGCATTCGGACACCTACAAACAGTCGCTACAATCTTGCGACACAATCGCTGAGCTGGCAGAAAACACTGCAGCCAACAGCTCACAACACCCACGTGCTACTCATGGCCACACCCTTCTGATAAGATTACATACAAGGCAAAACAGGAGGGAAAAAAAACAATGATTCAGAATGCACACAGACTAATGGACCGGATTGTTAGTTTATTCATATAAATCATTACCTTAAATCATGAATACGTAATTTTGTAGTCGCAATGATATATTTCAGTGTTAGGTAAGTAGTAAAAGGCCTTTTTGTTCAGTCCGCATGTGGTTTATGTATCATACTATATGCAAACACAAGGTTGGCTGCCTGGGTTCCTGGCTGCTTCGCTGGCCAGCACACAGGCTTGCTCACCTCACACCTCTCTCCCACCCATCCACATACCCCAGGCGTGTATTTTTTGTGCAAATGCGCGGGATAAGCGATCACATTCGAAAATGTTTTGCCGGCTGGCTAGAGTGGGCGAGGGAGGGACAGACGAATGGACTGTCACGTCGAAAATGACATTGCAGGCTGCTTGTTGAGCTGAACAAAAACCCAGCAGCATTGGCCTCTAGAGGAGTGTGCCAATCTGTATCCCAATCTAGATGTAGCTGATGACGGAATTTCTGTTAGGACCCGAACAATTTTTTTTTTTACCCCACTTAGGGCTCTTTTGACTCCGTACACTAATAATGAAAATACAACTTCACAGCTCTTGCGTCAGTCCACTGCTGAATGAGGTCTTCCCAACACCACGTCGGTCATGGCGGTTGTTTGACCATACTTAACCACCTCACTGGTCATGGGTTAGGGTTCATGAAAAACGGGAAGCCAGTGATGTGGGGTTAATTCTAGATTTGAAGCTTGTGTTGCCTCCGAAACGTCGTAATTTTTATTTTATTTTTCATTTTACTTTTATTAATTTTCATTTGAATTTTTTACCTACGTGACTTTACCGAAAAAACCTAAGAATACTAGTAATGTGGGGCTCATAGAAGTAGTACACAACAACGGATTTAGCTGCCACTGGCCCTCTGCTGCCCACAGTGCAAAACCAAAGCCTTTGTGTGCTTGGTGGTCACCCATACACAACACTAGCCCCTTGAGTGACTCAGTCTAGCTTTAAATGTTTGATGACATTAGGCACATTTTTTCTTGAGTGATTCTGGTCACGGGCCATTTTTTAATCGTATGTTCCCATAAAATAAATTGCATTTGTTTTAAACTAAATACAATTTCCGAGAAGCACTTTGATCAAACGGATCAGATAGGCCTGCGGGATGGTCGGATGGTTATTTATGCCGTCCTTTTATTAAATTCACAGGAACATGTACTCAACTTATACCAAACAAAGCCACTTCCTCCTGAATAGGAGGTTGGAATCTCAAGACGATGAAGAGGAAACAGTTTGACCTTCTGCTCTGGGCGCCAAACATTTTCACGAAAACAATTTCACGGCTTCAGCACCAGAGTTGCTGTTGTGCCGTTGCTTGGGGTGGAATGGAGTGGCCCGTAATGCTGGTGTCCGAGACATATTTCAAGCCGGCACAGCTGAGGCCGTGGTCTTTGAATTCGGACGAAGTTGTGATTAAAATCGATTATCGGTGACGGGAAGCTCACCCATCAACACAGACACAACAACAACAACACCCACCCACGTGAATTTTCAGCTGTGACCTAATCCAACATCTGTTATACCTGAAGAATAAAGTGTTTGTCGATCTTCAGCCAGTGATGGAAATCCTACATTCATATGGCCGGGGTCAGTCTCTCTGTGCAACGACCACAAAACGGCCATTGTCATCATCAGCCACTGTCCATGCGCTGCTGAATGAAGATCTCCCCATGCCATCACCACCCTTTACTGTTGAGTGCCGCTTTCATCCACTTCACGATTGAAAGTCTCCTCTTGGGCACGTTCCCACTCTTTCGCCTTTCAATCAGATCATAATCAGAATCGAAATCTTTATAAACCCTGGAGAAATCCGATGAGATGTGAAGCTTTTTATTTTATTTTCACAGATGTCCTTCAGGGGCGGTTGAGGAAGTGACAACAAATGGTATGCAGATCACGTGGTATGCAGTTGATTTGCGGTCATCAGCAGCATCGTAATTGGCAATGGTCAAAAATCCACGATTGGACGAATGCCTCCCACTGTCATCTCTCACGATCCTGCGATGGAATAATCTACCCATGCAGCACCTGAACCATGAATGCAGAAACAACAACAAAAAACCTACTTTTCAGAACACAATATAAAAGAGCGTCACTTAGTGTTGTGCGAATGTGGCCTTTTGGAATAAGTCGGAGCGTAGTTCTGTGGCGTCACCTTCCACGCTCACTCCCTAACTCGATGTGTGGGCTCAGCTGGCTACAAGAATATCACCCCAACGGATCTCCACGGTTTTCATCACCCAATGACGATGTGTAATTGGTACCGTAGTGCCATTTGCTCAGCATGCGTTCTGGGATCGTTCCGAAAAAATATAATATTATCTGTCAATTGTGCGTGCGCAGGAAATTTCGGACAATCCAATAACTTTTTTTCTTCCAGATCGTCGCCAGAAGTGACGTCACGTCGATGACGTCACATACACGTCTTCTCCATCACAAATGGCGTGGCGTCGTGTGACGTCACTATTGGAGTCACGAACACACGTAAAATTCTTAAATTGCACACATTTTTACAACAACAAAACTTAAATTGTACTTACATTTTTTTAATCCAAAACTAATTCATAGTATAGACCATTAGGGACAACGGTTTTAACATCGATTTCTGGGCTAACGGTAGAGGTGACGAGTTTAAATCCCAGTTGTGCACATTTATCCAGCCCATCAGCCCTCTGAGGTCGATAAAGTGTATACCACTTTATGGGAAGTCAGCAGTGGTTTTCTTATGGATAGACTGCCCTCTCCCCTCGCCCGCGTCATAGGAACGTGGTCTTTCCATCATTGTGTGAAATAAATAACTTTCATTTGAAGTGCCTGAAAAGACGTTTTTCGATTCACGTTATTTGGTACATGTGTAGTACTGTAACGGGTTTTTGCAAGAAACCGTGGTCACGACTGGCCACAACATTCACTTCGACGTAAAATAAATCAGCAAAAAAAGTATAACGCGTGACTAGGAATCTTGACAATTCATAGAACCACGGTGATGTAGGTGAATGATTCATAACACCGTAATTCTTCGAGGTGACTTCTCGTGGAAAATTTCCCACTTCACGTGCCTACAAAGCAAGATGTCTAGCAGAAATAGAAAGCAGATGTGTATGTACAGAATGAGTGATGGAAGGACAGTTATTCCGACACTCACGATCGCGCGAAGTGATTAGTAAAGTATGCACTACTGTATTTATTCAAAGTGTTTGGGAATTCATTGTGGGTCCGGGTGCTCCCCATCTCGTTAGATGTTGGAAGATAAAGCTGTGTTGATCCTGGACAGTGCCTGTGTCCTAGAATGAAGGGCCATTGACTAAAACGTCACTTATTCTATTGCCTGGTCTTTTAAAGGCCACAGTGTAATTGACGAATGTGTTTGAGTCATTTTTTTATTCCCGGATTGTGCTCTTGGACGGATGACAAACCACGCACTGATGTCTGATTTGATTTCGGCCGTTTCTATGAAAACATCGTAAATGCAACCTTGCACACACGCACATATTGGTTCCAAAACAAAACAATCTAACCGTTTTCCTTCCAAATATAATTGTCGTTTGAAAAACAAACCTCTGATATCAATTTGGATTCGGCACATTAACGGTAAAAGCGTTCAAATGCAAACCTTCATGGCCCAACGTTGATAAAACAAAATATATTATTTAGTTTTCTCTCGACAATTTAAATTTTGAATCTAAATCTGTTGTCATATTTAAATTCAGCGCCACTGACAGCCTCCATATGCACCAGACCTTCACAACCACAGCGTCAATAATTATTTCTCAATTATTTCTAGGAAATTATCAGTGAGCGTCATTTACTATCAGGATGGCAATTCACTAATGGGCCAAAGTCATCATTCCCACGCCGTGTCGGTCAATGTGGTTATTTTGGACATACTTCACCACGAGCGTGCTATTTGATTGGCTGTTACTGCAATTGCCGAAAGCGTTTATGTTGTGCTACAGCTGTCAGCCCGCGTGTCTTCATTGTAACATGGTCAGAAATTACATCAGTGACTCAACCCCTCGGTCAGTCACTCACTCACTCACCCTCAAGCAGAGAACGTGCTCATTCCAAATGTTTAAAATAGTAGCAAGCAGGCGAATCTGTTCTCAACCCGATAAGGTACGGCCTTGTGTAAACCGGCTACAATAGCTGATTGCAGTTTCTGGTCCAGAAAATCCACGGTCATTTGTTTATCTTATCTCAGCAGACAGCGTGTGCGCTTAGTGCCAGATTACACAACGCACTGGTGGTAGCTAATAAGCAAGCCATCACCCACGTGATGTCGGTTGTCGTTGCCAAAAATGAATTACCAGAGTGAAAATAGTTTAAAAAACCATTCTGCCTTTCTGAATCCACCAGTGGATGACGGCTTCCCCCGTGTCACCTCGTACGGGAGAGTGTTTGAACATACTTCACCACACTGGTCAGTGCAGGTTGGTGAATTTGCAGTGGAGTGCAGACTCGGGTTCCCGATGTAACAGGCAGTAGTATGCCCCCAGGCCGTAGTATACCCGGGGTTAAAACGGCCTAGGCTAGATTATACCCGGGTATATTATGGCCTAGGCCAATTTATACTCTGGGGTATATTATGGCCTAGGCCAAATCATACTCCCATGATAGTAATAGTGTTGAGCGATATACACATGAATTTCAAAAAATTTCCAACATTTGATTTAAAACTGTAAACACATAGACTTTGATTGCTTCAACCAGAAACACTTTAATAATAACCCTAACCTTATCCCTAACCCTATCCCGAACCCTAACCTTAACCCTATCCCTAACCCTAAAAATGCTTAAATTTATCAAATTGAGATTCTTACTTCCATTTATTCGCTTTTTAGATATCGATTGAAGTTCGTTTGAACTTTCACATGGGGCATCTTCTGGCCTGGAGGGGTATGGTCTGGCCCAGTCTAGTTTAAGCCCCCGGGGGGTATAGTTTAGCCTAGCACACTTCATCCCCCCGGGTATACTCTGGCCTGGGCCAAACTATACCCGGGTTTAATCGGGGCAGGGGTTATTTTAGCCTGTTACACCGACATCATTCGCCGCTGGTGTCAGCCATTGCTGGGAATCGAACCCGGGTCACTTTAATTTGTAGCGCAGAGCACTGACCGCTGTACCTCTGCTAAAGTTACAGGTTAGTTTGTCATATATCAAAATCTGGAGGGCCCAAAATCAACAGTTTTGGTTTGAAGTTTTTTTTTTTATGCGATATTATACGTGGGTTCAGTTCCTTTCAAATTGTCCATGCACACTTTTTAATCACCGGTATGAATGTAGACATGACAATTTCTGTAAAAGTTCTGCTTTTTAGCAGTGAGGTGTTAACTTTTCTGAGACCATAGATTTTTAGGGGCTAAATTCGTAAATATATTCGTTTTAAGATTCGAAAATGCTGGAGTCTCTGTAGAATCTCTAGATACAAATGTGTACACACACTTACGCTCAAAAACAAATGAGCTAAACATTTATAACCCCACATTTTGGAAGGAGCTAAACACTTAAACGTTTGTTTTTACTGATGTTCCTAGTTACAGATAAAAATGATAGCTTTGCTGATGTTTCTTGTCAAATATCGGCTTTCTATTCATTATAAGAACACCATTGGAAGTCATTCACGCGAGTCCCACTCATGACTGCTTCCGTCAGATAAAAGCGGAAGTACTGACCACCGAACGCCCGAACGCAGATGTCATTTCCTGAACTCTCAATGTTCATCGCAATACCGGTAGCGGTACCAGACCTCAGTACCAATCAATTCCTGTCACCCGAACGCCGATGCCAATTCCCGCTTAAACCCGGAGAGTCTGTGCAAAGGGCATCCGTGGTAATGCACCGAACTGTATTGTAGAGTGGTGATAGACCCAGGCTGAATGAGATATATGCCCAGGATTGGCCTGAGTGGGTTGGGCGGTGACGTGGCCCAGGGATAGCACGTTCGCCGCTTGTTGTAGAGCTTCGCGGTTTGCATCGGGAAGGCCGCCCTGGTTGCTCGTGCCGCACATGTTGACGTTCAAGGTCCCCTGAAGGTCATTCGGAACGAGTAAGCCATCGGTGTGTGGTCAGTATTTGACGAAGATTGCACCGCGAATTACTCAACTGGGATTACACAACAGCAACCATCGCCCCCCCTTCCCCCCCTACTGTGAAACTACTGCAGACTACAGCTGCCTTTTAAACATCGCACCTGCCTTCGTGATGAGAGAAGATGGCACGAATACCAAATGTGTTTTTTTCCTTCGATTTAAAAAAACTAGACATATATTCATCTTCTTGGTTCTTTCGGTAAAGTCACGTAGAAGGGAAATAATAAAATAATAAAAATAAAACGTAATAAAATACAATTCTCACTGAAATAAAAATAAAACATAATAAAATACAATTCTCACTGAATTGTATTTTTTTATATGTTTTATTTTTATTACTTTATTATTTCCCTTCTACGTGACCTTAACCGAAAGAACCAAGAAGATGAATCCCTGCAGTCATGAAAGCTTTAAATCGAAATTTAGACATATCTTTTTTATATATATTTAATTTTACCTCAAGGTGACCGACTCCAGCTGCAATATTAGCTTAAGTGTTGATGTCATCGAGGGTGTAACTTCTGGACATTCAGGAAACTCGCGGTATGCGTTCTCATGGAACACATCACACACCAAGGATTCGCTGCCACAGCTCATCAATACAGCAGAACCCATCTTAACGACCACCTTTGTTAACGACTAATCGCTTAACGACGGGCCTCTATATAGACAAATGTGTAGTGTATAGTGTAGTGTATAGTAGTGTATAGTGTAGTGTATAG
>JAAXLI020001231.1:362107-376416 GCA_014621495.2 Entosphenus tridentatus | reverse complement strand
ACACACACACACACAGAGACACACACACACACAGAGACACACACACAGAGACACACAAAGACAACTTCTGCGTCTAACGGCCTCTGGGTCCACACGCAACTCTTGATATCGACTCACGCTGGTTACAAACACACACGCACACGGATATACAAAGACGCAGAAACAAAGATGCGTAGGCAAAGGCAGCCAGACAGGGACACATTTATACAGACGGGGTTAAAAAAAGGAGTTTAAAAAGAAACTAATATAATTAAAACCTCGGGATTATTCGCCATTGTCAGGGCCGAGCCTGAGGCCTACTCAGAGGTCATTCAACTTCACGAGGGGGAAATTGGTGCGGTCGATCGCACGCATCTGGCGATCGACTTTCCGCCGGTTTAATGTTCGATAAAACGTGTTTCTTCTTTAATCGATGCAACAGCGATCATCGATAGCATCGATTCCGACGCTCATGACCGCGTGTTTGATGTTGGAGCGCGCCTAAAGATGGGTGGGCCTCTCCCTCCCCTCGTGTACGCGTGCGTTGTCTAGAATGAGTCATCAACATAATCGATAATCGTTACGTTTTAATGATTCCTGGTTGACTTGATTTATATTTGAAACAAACAAGCTATTTGAGGGTGCGGTGTTTCGTAAGCGCGTTTCGTCGGTGGCACCTAGCCTGGCACCGGCCGATGCGCTTAAGGAGTCGTTTGTGAGCCGGTGCCAACATAATCGATATCTCAGAATAATTGGTTTCATTTCAGAGGCTGTATCAGGGACGGTGTCGATGAGAGGAGAGAGGAGAGGCCCCATTTTGCCTCGGCCATCAAAACCCCGCAGTGCGCTACTGCTGCTGAGACTTGTGGCATTCACAGAGAGGAGGGCACTTTGTGCCAGGGAAGACGCCCTCTTGTGGATGTCCTTGGCACAGCAGAGATGTCTCTCTGTGTGTGTGTGCTCTTGATCGACGCGTAAATTCTCGAAGGGCACACGCCAGCGAATGAATGTTCGCGGGCGTGTCCGCTGTTCAAATCGGGAGTCAAAAGCCAATTGTTGGCCGGGAATTGTGAACTGGGTTTTTGCCGTTTGTGGGTTTTTTTTGATGGGCGATGGCGTTTGAACATCTGGATTTGTCTGGTCCGTGATTTGTCTCATGTGTCTGGTCCTCAATCTTTATTGTGCTTAGTAGTAGTAGGTTTTTACCCTTTTATCTGGTACAAAACTGACACCTTTATACAAGGGATCATGTTTGCAATAACCACAACACAAGCAGTCAAAATGCAAACAAAAATAAACAACTCTGATGATGATAATGATATGCACTGTCCTTGAAGTTGATTGGTCCACACCCGAGACAGCTTTTATTCGAGCTGAGGCTCCATTGGTGTTGGACCAGATGACGCCAAAAGGCTTGTTTACACGGGAAGGCCTTACTATGTGTGTGAGTCTCATGGCTGTTTTCATGAGGGTCCTGGCGAGTTTTTTTTTTAACAGGAGGGGGGTGATTCTGTATTCCAATAGATACATTTGCCGGTAATATTTTAAATTCGGCAAATGTGGACCCGTGACCCGGCCACACAGCGAGTGGGCCTATGCTGGAGAATGACTTTGGATGATCTTTACTGTCCACTGTGGTGATGCAGGTGGCGCATACACATGTCTGGTCAATTGGGGCATCCGCACGATTAATTAGGGGGCAGCCCGCTGGATTTGCCAACTGGAATAGAACGTTGCCCTGACTTAACTGAAACCACATTGTCGACATGTTTTACACCATCGTTCCGAGCAATTAAGTGTACTTTGCAGATGTGCTCTGTGTGTACTCGGAACTAATATTGAAAGTTTAGTCGACCGCCTGTCAAATTCTTCCAAAAACTACATAAAATTGCCCGATTGAATATCTCCAGATTAATTAAAAAAATAATGGGTAAGGTTTGAACAGCGACGTAGTTAAAAATGTTCATCATGCTCAGTCCGCTGCTTGATGAATGCCTCCCCAAGTCGTCACAAACCCTCGTGGTCTCGTCGGCTGATCCCATCGCTCCATTTCGGCTGTGCAAATTCTGTCAGCTGCCACTTTGTCTTTCATCTCAACTACCAGCCAGAAGAACCCCCTTTTAATCGATGTATCCTACCCAAGCCCACTTACATTTCTTGAGTCAATAATATGATGCAAACTTTCGTTTCTTTCTCCGATCCACGTGTTCCTCTTACTGTGTCTCTCGAGTGAAGTTTCCCGCATGCATGTTTCCAAATAGTTTTGTAAATCCAAACTGTTGCATGGTGCTCTTTGTTAATGATGAAGGCTTGAAGGAATGTTCAGCCTTGCTTCGCCCCAAAGCCCCTTTATGGTGTCGAATGGCCAGAACGCGAGTCAACACCCAAGGAAACGTAAACAGCTTGAAGTGCATTGTCAAGTTCCAAGGTTACATTGCCTCTGTTTTTTTTGCCGGCTGTTCAGAAATCTGCCCTTATTTGTAAAAAGTAGTGCAGTGCCGTGCTTGGCGAGGCTTTTAGACATCATCGCCAACCTTTCCGTGGAACAGTTGCACGGCGATTGCTTTTTCAATGATGTGTTAAATTGGAGCTAAATGTGGTTGACAACGTAGCGGAAGAATACTTTCAGAATTTTAATAATGAAGCTGAGAGGATTCAAAATCAATATGTTTGATGTGACCGGGTAGCTCAGAAGCATGATCACCGAGCCTGCACCTGGGCTTGCATCTGGTTAACGTTTCTAGATTTGAAGCTTTCGTGACTGCAAGGATTCATACTCTTTGGTTTTTTTTTCGGTAAAGTCACGTAGGTAAAAAATAAAATAAATGATAAAAATAATAAAATATTAATAATAATAGAAATAATAAATCACGACGTTTCGGAGGCAACACAAGTCTCCGTCATCAGGTGGGACCGTCACAGCTAAATTCACTGTATCAAGTAGTTAACGTTCTCAATCGTAATGATTGTTGCAAAACCGTGGTTGCTCATACAGATGGGCAAAATTACACCTGAGAATGTAGCTTCAGAGCTTAGCAGTTGGACCATGGCTGACGATGAATTTTAGTTAAGTTTCAAGGTAATAAAAAAAACTACTTTGGGATTTGTCATTGTAATAATGGCACAGTTGACATTGGTAATGGCTGGCATTTGAAAACATTTTTACCTCACCTTTTTTCTACAATTGATAAACAATCTTACTTTTGTCCTTCATTAACTTTGTAACCAAGTAAGAAACCATTTAAAAAAGATTATCTCGAGCAAGGGAGACAAGGTTAATATAAAAGTATGTACTGCAATTGTAACATTGGCATTTACCCACATTACAATGCAAGCTGCGTGCGTGTAGATGAAATGTGAACTCTCAAGGATTTATCGCTGATAACATTCGCAATTTGTTTTGTCTTTTCATGCTTCTGTGGGCTTTATCTCTGTTATCTTGACATTGTGTTCTTAGGGCTGCAGTTGAAGACTGTTATGGCAGGAGTATTCCCCCCCCCCCACCGCCTCTTGTCTACCCAGCAGTATAAATGGGTACAACCACAGTCAGTCGGCAAAGGCTGCCCTGATGAACTTGAATTTGACTGACTGCACTATGAACCCTGTTTGACCCGAGTTTGATTTCCGGCCATAGCAAATGTCAGTGGCGAGTGATATCTACACTAGCCCTGGACCTTCCTTAACCAACCCGCACTGACCATCGTGAAGTGTGCTCAAACAGCCCCCATGACTGATACTGTATGGCGAGGCCTTCATTCAGCAGTGGATTGACAGGGCGCTTTGAATTGATTCTTCATTAGTAATTTAATTAACTTATTGTAACTACCAATGACAATGACTACGTTACAAAGTGGGGCACAAGATAAAATGAGAAAACCAAAAGTCGATTACAGCAAGTTGAGCAAACAAATGATTATTTCCCCGTGATTATTGCAGTCACTAGAGGCATTACCATTCACCAACAAATATATAAATAACATCTATTCCCAAATTGTGATGTGACCTTGAATCACGACAATTGGTTGAATCTCCAGGGCGTGTGAATCCTGGACTGTCAAATCCACTGGCTGCACATCTCTATGACCGTACCATGCGTTTATAACACCCAATGGCTCAATAAACCGAGCCTGTAAAAGTGTAGCCAGCTTTGCACTGTTATTGTAGGTAAATGTTTACATTTGTGCTTTCCCTGGGTGTGTAATGATTATCTGTTTACACTAAACTAAATGGGGGGTCGTTCAGAGGCGATTTGTAACAAGGTTATGCTGGATAACCAGATTGCTTTACAGGGCAGCAGGCAATAATATCCAATTATGAGAGACGTATTGCCAGTTTGACAGCTGCAAGTGCCAGTTACATTCAGGGTAATTCTGGCGAGAAGAGAGGACTGGCCTGTCATGGTTTTTGTCTCGGAACACAGTTATGGCAACAAAGGGACAAATAATCGAGATAACACCTGTTTGTTTACAAAATGAAACACATTTTAGCATGATAATGCATTGGCAGCGTTGCATAAGCATACTGACAAATTGGTCAATATACAGTTTTCCTTTTGTGGCAGTGTTACTGGTGGATGTAAGTTTCTCTTGGTTTACAGACTTTATTGATGTGCTTTTAAAGTTGTTGCCAGTTGTATTGTTCATAAAACACGAATCAATTCTCATGCAATGGTTTGCCGAACACCCACTTTGTGATTTCTGTTATTAATCGTCACGCTTCTAAGGGCGGCAGGAGGGGTGAATGTTTCAAACTAAAGAATGTATTATTTGCCGTGTTTGGTCATGCTGGTTGTTTCACTGTACTACACTAGATGTGTCCGTGCATGTTACTGGTGAAGGTGGGGGGGGGGTGTAGGATCGAGTCGGACGGATATCACTCGTCACCGATGTTAGCCGTGGCCGGGAATTAGACTTTGAACTCGGGTCGCTGGCGTTCATACCGCAAGTGTGCTGACGAATGTGTCACACAAGACTGAACGGAGGGGAACTTGTTGTCCCCCTGCCCATGCATGTGTTTGTTATCTCTGCAGCTGATCCCGCTGTTCGGCTTCCTTGGCCTGGGCATGATGATGGCGGGCACGTACACCATGCGGCTGGCCCTGTTCAACCCCGACGTCAGGTTTGTGCTCAACCCACTAGCCACCACCAGCTTTCAACAGCTACCCATACACCACCACGCGCCAGCCACCGGCATCTTGCAACAGCTACGCCAACGTCACTTGCCAGCCACCACCAACTTGAAACAGCTGTGCATGCATCACGCGCTAGCTACCACGAGGTTGAAACACAGCTGCATGCTAGGTTTAAGTTTGGTCTTCAGGGTTGGGGTATGTGTTGAGCGGCAAAGTTTCATAGTGGCTAAGACTTGTGCCGCACAGCAAGAAGGACCTGTGTTCGATTCCTGACTTGGGTGCCTCTCTGTGTTGAGTTAATATGGTTCTCCCCCTGTTCTACATGGCCTTCATTCGGGTTCTGCGGATTCCTCCCATAGTTAACACCATACACGTGCCTTAACCCTGAAGACCACGCTTGGTTTACGAGTGGCTTGGAAAAAAACCTACGTGCTAAATTATGTTTTGCAATGAGATAGCTGCTGTACATTTTCACAGTTCGATAAGGCATCGAATTTCATGATATGAAGTTCATCACTATATCAGGACAACACCCTCGATGGATTTTGTCGCATTGCCGTCCCCTTGTCCACCGCATAACCCCATGCAGTTATAGACCCGGTCCGTTGCTTTTCAAATGCCGTTCGAAAGAAGTGATGGTGCTCGCGCGATGCAGGGACCTATTTTGCCGTAGGGTTGCTCTGATTGATGCCGGTATGGGGAGACCCGCAGCTCTAAGATGATAGCTGTGTGCAAGATAAGTTTGCTTTGAAACTGGTCTGTGTTATCGTAGGCAGACTGTTCAATATATCTGAGCACTTGACATCGTGTTCCCCTTGGGTAGTACAACATGTACCAGGGGGGGGATCCCTTTTGTCAGTCCGCGACTGGATGAGGGCCTCCCCACGTCAGGCGGTTTTTTCGGGGTTATTTTTACAAACGTCAAGATGCCATCATGGACCAAGCCGGTGATGCCACTCTGACAACATTCCACCACATTGGTCACTGCTCTAGCAGCCTAAAATAAGGACACCACCAATCCGTGGTCTGAATCATGGACGGCTATGGACGTGGCAAACAAAAACATAATTCACGATCCGACGGTGGAAGTACTGGGATTCTCTCTTCCACGACAACTATGGACCACGCTGAACCGCGCTCGAACACGACACGGCAGATGCGCGTACACGTTACGTAATTGGAAGATCAAAGAAGCGCCCGACTGCGACTGGAGAAGTCCAAACCATCAAGCACATCCTGGCGGTATCGCTGAAATCCACACTGCGTCAACCACATCATTGGACTGGATGAGGAACCCTTGCATTCATTTATGACGATTATTAAGAAAAAATAATAAACTTGCTTTTCACAATGCCATACGAAATGAGAAGAACACCGATCAACTATCCAGGGGGGTCAACCCTGCTTGGCTTTGGAGGTCTGACGGCATCGGGCGTTTAGATTTTTGGTCATGGGGGGTTGGGGGGAGAATTACGACCGGAGGAATTCGGCAGGTGATGTGTTTCTTTGGAGATGCATTGCAAGTGTGGGCCATTTGCATCTTAGGAATCCTGCTTGAGGACAAACCGGTTCCCAGTGGACAGCCCCGATTTGGTTGAATCTTGTTTACCATTGTTTGTATTTGCTGGGCAAAAATGGTAAAGAAAAGAAAAATGCAATGGGTGCTTAATGCGGCTAATTCACTCATGCTTCACATTTGGTGTAAATGGCAGCGTTATTGCGCAGTCCTTCACCGGCACCTCGTAATTAACCTCGTGGAAAGGTCATTGCTGTTCCCAAAATGTAACTGGTATATTGGCTAATTCTGAAAAATTACCTGAACAGCTGTTATGCTGTTGCTGTTACACCAAAGTTATTTTTTTTTCAACAAAAGTTCCATTTACACTGATGCTTTAATAATTCTAAAATTTCATTGCAAATGAAATCATGCTGGAAAAAAAACAGTAGCGGCAGCAGCAGAAGAAGACTTAATTCAACTCTTGAGCCAGAACGCGATATACGTTATCGACTGACATTTTACAGAGCCAAACCCTATGTCCTTTCGCAGGCTTATTGTAAAATAATCCGGGTACATTTGCCAGTTGCTGATATGCAATGTTTGGTAGGTTTCATGTTTCGCAGCTTGACCCATTCATTAAGGTGTCTTGTGGTCGGTGGCTGGGTGTCCCAAGGTCAGAGCTCTGAGAAGGCACCGCTGAGTTCCTAAGTTCAGATCCAGCCGGCCGCATGTGATTAAAACCGGGTTCTCAGGTGTAGCAAGGTGACTGTCAGATCAATCGCCAATAACTACAAAAAAATCCATCAAAGTTGGTTCAATTAATTTGGATAAACACCAGCTATGATAATTACAAATACAACTCACTGTCTTGTAACGAACATTACTCTGTGGTTGGGCAGGTGTCCCCTGCTTTGTGAACCAGAGGTCACTTGAATGGATCTCAGAGGTAGCTCTGCAGTTTCCACTTCTGCAGGCTGTGTTTAAACATGAATGGATCCACTGCTGTGTGAGATATCCACATAGTGACTTTGTCTCTTTCCATTGCAGAATATTTTTGTTTAAGGTGTATGGCCTTTTTTGCGTGCCTGCAACTGTAGTCTCGGAGGAAATTTGTGACCCATGTGTACAACTGAAACCGCTCCAGTTTGTAATCCGACTAAATTAAGCGCATGCGCGCTCGGTGCATGTTGCGCTTGTGCTGATCACGCGCTTCTGTCCCCGCAGCTGGGACCGCAAGAACAACCCCGAGCCCTGGAATAAACTGGGACCCACCGACCAGTACAAGGTGAGGCACGGCACACCATACCGGCCCACTGGCCAGCATGACCAGTGGCGTCGTCATGCGTTCCTAGTTTCGCCTCCTTGTGGGGGCTCCTGTGCTAGTGCGAGGTGGGTATCGCGTGACATGTTTTGCAACGCTGTAGACTATTTCGGTGACCCGCACGCTCGATGCGACATTGTTGTTTGTGGGCGGGGGCTCATGGTTTATTGGCAACAAAATAAATAAATCATCATGCGTCCATTCCATCGATGCAAAGACAGGAATCATGTGACCAGGGGCTCGTGTGATTTTGATGGAAATGCTCATCCCAATAACATCTGGCAACACAGCAGTATTTGCATAACATGCTGGTGAGGTCCAAAAGGTTGAAGCAAGTCTAGATTTGTTCTTGTTTTAAACATGCTGTTGGATATAATTGGTCTGAAAGCCCGTACATACGTATTTTATGTGTCTGTGGCAAAGATGGAATGCAAGTCCGTTTTTAACGATGCATGTGGTTTTTACAATTACCTACTATAATCACCCAGAAATGTTTGTCCACCCCGCGTGTGACGTCACTCCACATGAGGCCCACCCCCCCGCGTGACGTCACTCCACATGAGGCCCACCCCCCTCATTAATATTCATGAGTGGGTGTATTTTTACACTAACGCAGAGGAAGGTCTAGCTGAATTAAATAATTGATTACGCAAAGTCGCTTCAAATATGACGTTTCTTTCCAGAAAGCGACGGTAAAAAATAAATCTACGCAGCACAGTGCTACATCCGTGCGTGACGTCACTGCAAAAGAGGCCCCCCCCCCCCTTCATTAATATTCATGCCCACGTGGAAATTTACACTGACGCACAAGAAGGTCGCGCACTCCACATGCCGCACCCCTCCCCTCATTAATAATCATGAGCGGATGATGTCACTCCACATGCCGCACCCCTCTACAATAAGCATTCGCGGGTGACGTCACTCGACATGGGGCAACTCCCCCTCATTAATAATCATGAGCTGAATAATTTTTATATTTTTATTTTCTAGATTTACTGCAATCTACACCCGTCCTTTGAAGGGCAAAAAAGCTGGTTTATTATAATAGTCCGTCTGCTTTCTCCATTAGCTTGCAGATTCCTACCCTACCCAACCTGCCCGACCTCCCTCCCTATCCCCTACAGCTGATTGATATTTGATAAAAATTCATTTGACCACAACATTTGCTTATCTACTGAATGTTGCACAGGATATTGAACATCTCCCCGGGTCAAACATTAGTAAACTAACACAGCCTTCTCTCGCTGTAAATATAGTTTAAAACAAAAGTAAGTGTTTTACCTTGCCGATTATAATTGTATTTAATGAAGTTTTCTCGCCCCCCCCTCCCTTGTTTCCACAGTTTATGGCTGTCAACATCGACTACAGCAAGCTGAAGAAGGATCGCCCAGACTTCTAAAGCAATGTCTGATACAGGCTCAGCACTTGGGGCATATAATTGGAATTTAGATGATTTACGCTTTATTTAAGTATCCGGCTGTCATTCTCTCACACTCTTTGACTGCCACTTGACCGCAACACCAAATCTTTTGGGGTATATTTTATTATTTTATTTCAAATGATTTCAAGGGTGGGGTTGGGGGCGTAAGTCGATTTAATCTTTCAAAGTTCGGTACAGAATTCAACTTGCACCTGGTGCACCTTTCTCTCTTGATTTCATTCATCACCACCGCTCTTTCTTCTCGCTTAATCTTGCTCTAATCAATTCCCAATTTGAGCACCGTATCCTTATTCTTAAACCTGTTCCAAATTGTTGGAAGGAAGCAAATCCGCACAAATACCTTCCTTATGTTGAAAAAGCCCAGTGTTGTTTTACAAATGTTTCTGAAACGTTTGGAGGAAGCAGACCCGCACAGTTGTATTGCTTTGAACGTTGCCATCCAAGGGCACCAGATTTTGTTTTGTTTTTTTCCCTTTCCCCGCTGTAGATTTTAAAGGCTGTGGAGTACACTTGAGTTATTGCTACGGCCCAGTGCTCAGCTTGATTTGTGAGCTGTACTGTTTGCCCCATGGCCTCTTGAAACCAGGTTTGGGCTCCTAAAGCATTTCAGCTGTATGCTAACCTTGATGCCCTAATAAACGCCTGTTTAACTGGAACATATTTCTTGCAGAGTCGTATTTCTTGGAGTGCCGCGTTGGCAGGATGTTAACTACCCTCGCCTGGTATGCAGGAGGTTGTGCGCTCAATCCCAACCCTGACACCTGTATATTTCAAGATTTTGCATATTCCCCCCGTAGTTACGTGGATTTTCTCCGGATCCTTCAGTTTCGCCCTCCACGTTTAGAAATGTGCTTTTGGAGTTTTTGGCTGCTCTAAATTTCCACACGGTAAGCCACTTTGTTGACTTATAATTTGAGGCCAGGTTGCAGTGGGCCTTACCTGGTAAGATAAAGAATATCCTGTGCACTTTGTGTGGTGTACATGTCTGGGGATCAGATTTTAAATACAATTTTACAGGTAGGAACAACAGGTTCCACACTGCCCACCAGGAATTATCTGTCTGTCGTGCATACTACAACCTCCAACACGACTACGGTATCCAACACGGATCGCACGAATGCGCTGTCCAACCAAGTTCCTACCTGCCCACCCCGAAGGGACGTGCTTGGGTCTTGATATTTTTAGGGGTAATTCAAGATTTTAGTTTTCACAGCCATTTCCATTAACACAGTTATTTAATGTGGCCGCCTGCAAACAAAGGATGTCACCCGGTGTCACGTGACGCTACTCGGCAGGAAATGAGCCGCCGTGACTTTACCAGGGACCTTGCGTTTGGTGAGGTAGATGCCCCACCCAAACGCATCTTCCAGAAGCGCAAGGAAAAATAGGCGGTGAGGGAGGGGTACTGCTCCCTGTGAGAATGTGGGCTCCCTATTGGCTGGCGTGTTGAAAGCGAATTTTTTAAGAACTGCACGGTTGGCTACGCACGATGTGAAAGAAGTTCAACATACAACAACAATGCTAAATTTTATATTTGTATTCAAATTGATGCACCCAATGTGAAAGCTGTGCTTTTCCTGCATCCCTAGCATGTGAATGCCTCAATTAAAAATGCAAACAATTTGACATCAAATTAAAATGGAAATTGACGTGATAGTGCATACAATTGCATGTATGAATACATTATGCAAAAGTAGAATCAACATGCCTTTGGCTATTGAAGCTGTATACATTAAACGAGAACAATTTTGAGTGTTTAAACTAAAAAAAGAAGTAAATTCTCTCGTTGAATCGCAACGATTAATTAAATCGCCAGGGCACTAAACCGATAGAAGCCTTGTTTCATACTCTTTTTGGACTCGTTTCAAAAGCAACTTCGCGCACACACACCAAAAAAAAAGACACGGGCAAAGAATAACTTTTTGTTGAACAGGTTCGCTCTCAATTTGTCCTGCGCGTATGCCCCACCCCACCCTCTTGTAATGGATCTCGAGTACCCGAAGCGTGCCCCAACCTGCTGCTACGGGCCCTCTCGTCCCAGTTTATTTTAGAACAGTCAACATGTGCAACTTGATTTGTGTGTCGCAACCAAAGAGGGCAGCTTTTACTTTGTTTCTCCCAGCAGAAGATTGCTCTTGACGTATTAGGACTGATCGTACCAATTTAAAAGTGGCTTTTTTGGTTGTTACCAGCTCGCAAAGGTTTCTCGAGATGCCTCGACGTTGCTGTGTTTGTATGCGTTGCTTTTGAGTTCATGGTCGTAGGCACTGCGGGTTTGTAATGACTTTGGGGCGAAAATGATTGAACCTCGATGAATTGTGACCATCGCTGCGTCGCATCTTTCTCCGCAAAAGCCATTGGAGGTGGCGACTCTACCCCTTGCTGGTGTGTTGTACGTTGCCAGTCGTACACAGAATGTCTAATGCGATTGTTTGGGCTTGGAGAACGATTTTTTTTTATAATACCAAAAGCCTCATCTTAAGCTCTTTGTTTCTAGGTGGGTTAACCACGGGCTTAATATTTGGTGGATTGTTATCCAAGTTGCCAGTAGCCTCGGGTATAGGCCACAGCTTTTGTGTAAGTTATACTGGATGTGGTGTGCTGTGGGTGCAGAAATATTTTCCAGGTCATCTGACCTGAACACTCAGCTAAAAATTAAGCGCTCGTTTTTAACCCAGAAGAGCTTCACCAAATATAAAACATGATTTAACATTTTTTTAAGGGCTGTCCCTGTTTTGTTCATTACAAAGTTTACTTTTTCAAACCTAAATTGCATTTTGAAGGAAACTGCTTGGAATAGAATGTGGCACAACAACAAAAATGTGGAGGAAAAAAAGTGAATTAAGGTTGCGATCAAGCTTCATATCTGCAGCACACAACGGGAAGGGGAGTACACTCAACGATGCAATGCATCGACAAACAGAAAAGAGAAAGCGTGGAATGGCAGTGTCCATGACAAAGCGATAAGCAGCTGGAAGGAGCGCTGGGAAGGTGAGGAGGTGGAGAAGGGATGACTGCGCCAAGACGATGGGGATGAGAGTGAGAAGGAGCGAGCAGAAGTGAGTTGCACTGACCGACGTCTATTTTCACGGGGGGGGCAGGGAGAGGCGAAGGATTCAGAGTGGAGGTGACCGCACAGGTCACGTGATTCACGGCAGGCTTGATCTGATCTCGATACGATGTGTAGATGGGTAGGACGTGCAGGATGGAGGAGGGCAGGTTCAGGGTGGCATTGGAGTGGTACCGACAGCGCGAAAACCACGGGGGGTGGGGGGGACCGAAATGTTGAACTTTTTTCGCACCATACGTAGCTAACCATGCTAATCGGAGGTGCGGGAAAGCCAGGGAGTGGTCGTGATGAGAACTGTAAGAAGGGTGCTTGAGGGCTGTGTTGACTGTATAACAAGAATAAGAGACATTATGTTGTATCATGTAAGGGCAGAGCTTTGAAGTCGCATTCTGGCTTTGCAACAGCGCGGGTAATTTGTAGACGAAAGGACACGATGGCGAGGTGTGGGTAACGTCGATTGTATTGGCCGTCATGACCTTTTGGGCCTGACCTTTAGGGCCTGGAGTACACCAGGCCTGAGGCTTGCAATGAGTCACCTCCACCTGGCGATCGGATTGCAACGGTTGGGGTCGCTCTGAGATGCATCGTGATTGGTTTCAGTTACGTGCCGAATGTAACGCCCTCTAGTGGTGGCAGAGGTCCTGTGAACACGTGACGTGAAGAGTGATACACAGGCGCATCAACAACAAATTAGTGGCCGTCCATAAATGACGTCACGCAATTGGGGGGGGGGGGGGAGACAATTTTGACGATGTGTGACGCGAGGAGGGGGGGGTGAGAAATGTGACGTCACATTAAAATGCGCAACTTTAAATAAATATAGAATTGTTATAACAACACTAATTGTTATTACAACTCAAACCATGGAAATATGGTTTGGGGGGGGGGGCAGAGTTTTGTGACGTCATATTTGAGGGGGGTCTGACTTTTTGTGACGCCCTGTGACGAGGGGGGGGTCAAAAATCGTCCAAAATCGCGTGACGTCATTTATGGACGGCTTCTTATATTATGGAACAAAAAGTTCAAAGTCTTCGAAGAATGGGTGGAAAGATGCGCGCTTGTAAATTATATTGAGGGGCGGAAGGGGGGGAAGACGTGAATTGAGAACAAACATAATTCAAGCTTGTAAGAAAAGTAAACAAATGATTTGGTGAATCGGTGTTTTGGCAGTGGTGCACAGGCACAGGTAACGCAAGTCAACACATTCGCCACAATGTGGCGTTAAAAGGAAAAATATATAGTAGAAAAACAAGTGGAATCGGGCAGGACACGTAGCAGTGAGGACGGGATGACGGACGATGGTCAAGAGTGGCGAAGAGTGGCAGCAAATATTTGGGCCGTCGCGGTGGCGAGATGTTAACTACCTCGCCTGGTATGAAGGAGGTCGTGAGTCTGACCCCGAGCCTGATGATCTCTGTATATTTGGAGTTTGCATTTCTCTCTCTCTCCGGTTCCTCCGGGGTTTCCCTCCACATTTAGAAGCAACGTACGTTTCGAGTATTTGGCTGCAATTAAACTCCACGTTAGAAAGCACTTCATTGAACTGTCATTTGTGGCCAGGTCGCTTCTAATAAAATTAGATGCATAGCTCAGTCGGCCTGACCCGTTCAAATAAAAAAAGGTATCGCTTTAGATTGGAACGCATCTGAGAGGTTACGTGCACCCAGGCGATGGAGCGATTAAAACACATTCATGCGGAGGGAGCTGGTAGGAACGTTGGGTTGCTCGGTCAATGGCCAGGGTCAACGGCGGCGTGGTGTATTCCGCAAATATGCCCGATTGTGAGGGCGGGCACAAGCCGGCGTGAGTAGGTTAAACGTTGAGTTTTATAAGAGCACCACGGAGTGACCAGCCCCTCACCACCCAGCC
>JAAXLI020001231.1:350314-362007 GCA_014621495.2 Entosphenus tridentatus | reverse complement strand
TGCACGACGGACACAATAATCCCCTGTGGGCTGGTGTAACCAGGAGGCTCCTACCATCTTCTTGGTTCTTTCGGTAAAGTGACGTAGAAGGGAAATAATAAAATAATAAAAATCAAACATAATAGAATACAATTATTATTTCCCTTCTACGTGACTTTACCGAAAGAACCAAGAAGATGAATCCCTGCAGTCACGAAAGTTTTCAATCGAAAAGGTTCCTACCAGTATCAGCTCGTGTTTGTGTATCGATGCCAGGTGGATGGCGGCATCACAGGATCGTGAGAGATGGCGACGGTATGGGGATGTCTTCATCCAGCAGTGGATGACGTTGATTGCCGTGTGCGTGATTAGATTGCGTGGTTGTCCTTTGAATCGTTACACCTCAAGAAAACTCAACCATTAACTTAAAGCTTTCGTGACTTGCAGGAATTCATATTCGTTGGGTCTTTCGGTAAAGTCACGTAGATAGGTTCAAATAAAATCACATTTCGATCGCAACACAAGCGGTCGTCATCAGGACGAGCACTTGTGTTGCGATCGAAACGTCGTAGTTTTTTTAAAATTATTTTCTTTGAACCTATCTACGTGACTTTATCGAAAGACCCAAATAATATGAATTCCTGCCGTCACGAAAGCTTTAAATCAAGATGTATCTGTAAAAAAGAACCCTAGAGTATTTCTTACACAACCCATGAGCCACACAACGCCAGCTGTCAGTGCATAAGTTCAGCAGCAATGATTCAGGGAAACACTCTGAACCGGTTTCGACACGCGTGGCCTCATCAGTGGAAGCAGCCTTGCTTGAATCAATGTCGGTGAACTTCCGATTTTAGCGAACAAGGAGAACCTCCTTTTGCGATACGGGTCACTCGACTTATATAACTCAATGTAACCACTCGCGTCGTTGCGGAGAATATGAATTGCAAAGTAAAAAAAAGCAATTTGCCTCCACCATATAACCGGCTCTTCGTATACAAATTCAACTATTTGGTTACACAGCATGTCAGACGCACGACCCTGTGGAAATGGACGATTGCAGCAGCCCGGATTCGTATAGATCACGTTGCCGGTAACCTATTTGCTGTACTGTCTGCTCCGTGCACTTTTGCCGTCCTGCATTCTAATTCATCATCAGCAAGTCGTGATCTACCCACTGCTGGGTGACGGCCTCCCCACGTCGAGGGAGGTTATTTGACTATTCTTCACCACGGTGGGCAATGCGGGTTAGTGAAAATGGGGAAGCGTGCTAGCGGCACCATAGAAGTAGAGTACAGCAGTGGATTTAGCTAGAATGCCCGCTACTGTCCACCACGGATATCACTGCAGTCGATCGTCTGAAACAACCAGTCGAGCATGGTCGACACCCCATCCAAGCAATCTTCAGGCTTGACCCCAAGTTATAGTAATAGGTTTTTACCCTTTCAACTGGTACAAAAGCTGACACCTTTATACAAGACAGTGCATATCATTATCATGATCAGAGTTGTTTCTTTTTGTTTGCATTTTGACTGCTTGTGTTGTGGTTATTGCAAACATGATGCCTTGTATAAAGGTGTCAGTTTTTGTACCAGTTGAAAGGGTAAAAACATATTACTATATATTGCCACTGGTAAAGGAGATGTCTCATAGTGTCAATTCTTAACCCTTAGTTGTCTGAGATTCGCGGTGATTTTTGTCGTCGGCAATGCCTGTAACAGTAATTCCTAATTGATCACGAGAAACCTTATACAGTACTATTAAACTGGGGTCGCTAATGATCAGCAAAGACTACAGCGTGCCACACTCAACACTGCCCATGGCAAAGGCTCACGGACCAAAGGGCAGACGTCAATTTCTACTGGGGGGCCAAACTGCCACGAAGCAATACTTGATGGCGCATGGCTGATAACTTAGAATGACACATCTCCAGAGTTAGACACGACGGTGCCTCGCTGTGTAATATGAATCGTCAACAGAAATGGTCCATCCACTGCTGGTTCAATGTCCTTTTATTCACCGTTGACATCCCTCTCGTGCAGCGGTTCTTAACCTAGGGGTGCGAGACACGGCCAGATATGTTTCGAAGGTAAATAACTGAAAACACGAATTAAGCACGGGCACGTAAGCACAACTACAGTAAAACCTTGGATTGCGAGTATAATTCGTTCCGGAAACGTGTTTGTAATCCAAAGCACTCGTATATCAAAGCAGTCGTATATCAGTTGTGATCACGTGACGCTCGGCAGACAAAGCGTATACACGTACTACTCGTATTGCAAGACCTCGCTCGTTTATGAAATTTATATTTATTAAAACATTTTGCTCGTCTTGAAAAACACTCGCAGACCAAGTTACTCGCAATCCAATGTTTTACTGTACTTTGTTTCATCAAACCCTGCGTGTTTATTAACATTTTATGTTTATTTTTTTAACGATTGAGAATGAAAGGGGTGCAAAGGCTGCAGTAATGGTGAAGGACCACGGGGCTTGTGTCTCAAATCCTGTTTGGAAGAGTTGACTCGGCATTTCATTTTTGTGGTGGTGGATAAAATGAGTACATGCATTACATTGTGGGGCAGTCACCAGCGGGTGGCTTTTCTGTTAGAGTTACGAGTCTCGTATGTATGAATGTATGTTGAACTTCTTTTGCACCGTGTGTATGAGCCATACGTGCTCATTGGAGGTGTTGTAACGCGTGGAATTTCCACGAAAAGCTCGGGGCTGTAAACAAGCCGAGCCCTGCCCCCACGAAGTATGAACTAAAAAACCCCTCTTCAATAAAAGTTTATTTTTTAATCATTATGACAGTGGACCCTCCTGTACAGGATTGGCCAGATGTCTTGTGACCACCATTTCATTCTCTAAAACGTCACATTTTGAAAGTGAGGCTTATTCGTTCGTTCGTTTCTCAGTCCCTTTGTGCTGGTGAGGGTCGTGGCGGCAGCATGTTGAGTAGTGGCGGTCCAGACCTCCCTTTCCCTGGCGACAGACTCTAGCTCTTCTTGGGGAATTCCCAGGCGTTCCCAGGTCAGCTGAGCGATATAGTCCCGCCAGCGTGTCCTGGATCAGCCCTGGAGTCTTCGCCCAGTGGCACGTGCCCGGTAGAGTTTCAGGGGGAGTCTACCGGGGGGCGTCCTTACCAGGTGCCCGAACCACCTCAACTGGCTCCTCTCGATCCGAAGGAGCAGCAGCGGCTTTCCCAGATACTCCTACTGATGCTCCTGCTGTTGTGGAGTGACTCATGCAGCCAGCTATGGCTGCAGGGTTTGGTGGTACATGTTGTTTTCATCGTTTATTGTGAAATTTCGGTCACAGTTCCTATGATCACTGTTACATTGCTTATGGCTTTATTTTGGTGATTTAATCTAAGTTGTCTTGTGGTTGTTGTTGTTGTTGTTTGATTTGCATCCCACTGGGATCTTTGCACAGCGTTGGTGTACGGTGCTTTTTTTTCTGGAAGACTTTACAATTTTTTCCTGGATTTTTCTGTTTGTGCATAGTCACTTTAACATGTTTTCTTGTTCATGTTTTTGTTTTTTGTTTGTTGCGGTTGCACCCGATTCAAGAGCCAAATGTTTTACAGGGCTCTACCAAATAACTGAAACTGAAACAGATTACCGTGCTCTTCATCCGATCACGGAGAGTGAGCCCGGCAAGCCTGCGGAGAAACCTCATTTCTGCCCCTTGTACCTGCGATCTTATCCTTTCAGTCATTACTCAAAGCTCATGACCATAAGTGAGGGTGTGAACGTCAATCGACCTGTAAACTATGAGCTTTGTCCGAGAACTCAGCTCCCACTTCACCACCACGGAACAGCACGGTGCCCACAACACTGCGGACACCGCAGCAATCCGCCGGCCAATCTCCCGCCCCCCCTTACCGTCACTCGCGAAAGAGACCCCGAGGTACTTAAACTCCTCCACGAAGGGCAGTTGTTTCTCCCTCACCTGGAGAGAACAATCCACCATCTCCCGTGAGTGAACCTTGACCTCAGATTTGGAGGTGCTGATCCTCGTACCAGCCTCTTCACACTCGGCATCAAACCGTCCGAGTGCACGCTGGAGATCACAGACTGCCGAGGCAAAGAGGACAACGTCGTCTGTAAAAAATTAACCCGTAAAAACAAAGTTTTTCACTATAAATCCTTTATATGCGTGGCGGCTAGAGTCCTCTCGTCCTCTGGCTTGAGATGGCTGCCACCTATGGGTCAGATGATTGCATGCCAGCATTAAGAAATTGGTAATTAAATATAATATTTTTGTTCTAAAAAGTGTAACATTTTGGAAAAAAATTTTCACGAACATTAATTGTCACGCACAACGAGTCTGTGTGGAAAATGTCAGCTCGATTGGATCAGTGGGTTAGAAAACGACCGAAAGATTTGCACGGTCGTAAGCGCGCAAGCAAGCGTGCAAGTGAACTTAATATAAAGGATTTAAAAATCAGTGACGCCACCCACCTCCATGCCCTTGTACCGGATACTCTCTATACCTCGGCTGTGCCTTGATATCCTGTCCATGAAAATCACAAACAGGAGTGGAGACAAGACGCACCCTTGGCAGAGTCCACCACCCACAGTGAAAGACTTTCATTTAACATACTCTTTGGTTCTTTCGGTAAAGTCACGTAGGTATAGAATGAAATAAATGAAATCACGACGTTTCGGGCGCAACACAAGCGTCCGTCATCATTGCTCCCGTAACGTTGTGATTTAATTTATTTTATTTTATACCTACGTGACTTTACCGAAAGAACCAAAAAGTATGGATCCCTGCAGTCACGAAAACTTCAAATCTACTTTTATTTACACCAAGAATACAGACACAGCTCTCACTCTGGTATCGGCTTTACCTGGGACGCTGAGGAGTGTGATTCCTCTGTAGCTGAAGCACACCCTCTGGTCCCCTTTTGAAAAAAAATGTGAACCACGATCACAGTTTGACAATCCAGAGGAACTGTACCCGCCTTTCATGTAACATTGAAGAGGCGTGTTAACCACGACACTCCTACACTGTCCAGCGCTTTCAACAACTCTGCGAGATTCTCGTCCACCCCAGCAGCATTGCCGCTTTGCCGCGACGAAGGCCCTCCACCGCCGCAGCGACTTCAGCAGCCGTGATGGATCCGATCCCCCCCCCCCCCCAGCTATTTCCAGGGCTGCCTTCCGAGAGGAGCGCATGTCTAGTGGGTGGAGGAGCTCCTCAAAGTGTTCCTTCCACCTCTCGACTATCTCCTTAGTTGAGGTCAAGCTTACGTCATCCTTACTGAAAAGAGGCTGGGCCACGTTCTGTCGACCCCTTCCTAAGGCGATTTTTCTTGAACATATTCGAGGCTTTTTCGATTTAAAGCTTTCGTGACTGCAGGGATTCATCCTCTTGGTTCTTTCGGTAAAGTCACGTAGAATTGAAATAATAAAATAATAAAATAAACCATAATAAAATAATTCTCACGACGTTTCGGCCACAACGCAAGCAGCCGTCCTCAGGTGAAGACCAGGTCTGTCGGGGAGACAGCGTCTGAATGAAACAGCACCAAGCTTGGAGCGTATATTTAAGCTGGGTTGGAGGCTGCCTGGTAATCCCTCTCCATGGCCTCTTCAAACTCCTCCCACGCCCCAGGACTTTCGCTTCAGCCACTGCTGCAGCTGCCGCCCTCTTGGCAAGCCGGCACCTCTCAATCGAGTCAGGAGACCTTTTTCTGAGCATAGCTCGGAAAAGCTTCCTTCAACTTAACAGCTTCTCTCACCACTGGTGTCCACCAGTGGGTCCTAGGGTTGGAGCCGTGGAAGGCACCAACTGCCTTCAGGCCACAGCTTTTCGCAGCTGAATGCACAATCGAGGTCCTCAACATCGTCCACTCGGACTCAATGTCCACGACTTTCGCGAGAGTGCAGGAGAAGTTTTCCCGGAGGTGGACGCTGGAATATTTATGCACTGGATCTTCTGCCAGACGTTCTCAGAAAACCCGCACTCGTCGTTTGGGCCTTCCACGTCTATCTGGTCGGTGCCCCAAGCGTCAGATCCAACTTACCACCAGGTGGTGGTCAGTTGACACCTCTGCCCCTCTCTTCACCCGAGTGTGCAGAACATACGGCCTTAGGTCCGATCACACAACTATAAAGTGAATCGTTGATCTTCAGCCCAAGGTGCTCTGGTACCAAGTACACTTGTGAGCATCCTTGTGTTCGAACGTGGTGTTTGTTATTGGCATTCTGTGACTAGCGTAGAACTCAAATATTTCACCGTTCGGGTTCAGATTAGGGAGGGCATTCGTCCCAATCACGCCTCTCCAGGTACTGTATCTCCATCGTTTCCCACGTGAGCATTGAAGTCACTCAGTAAGACTGTGGAGCCAGTAGGCGACACTCTGTCGAGCAATGCACCCACCGTCTCCAAGAAGGCCGAATTCTCTGAACTATTGTTTGGTGCATAAGCACAGACAACATTCAGAGTTTTTCTTTCTGAGACCAGAAGTCTCATTGAGTCGACCCTCTCATCCACTGGGGCAAACTCCAACTGAACAGCACCGAGCCGGGGGCTTGTGAGTATCCCCACACCCGCCCAGGGCCTCTCACCAGGGGTTACTCTGGAATAGGAGAGAGACCACCCCCGATCGAGAAGTTTGGTTCCAGTACCAATGCTGTGTGTGGAGGAGACACGGACTATATCAAGTCGGTACCTTTCCACCTCCTCCACCAGCTCTGTTCTCCTCCCCCCCCCCACAATAGCGAGTGTCCATCGCCAAGGTCCAGTCCGTCTGAGACCATCCATCTCCCTGCCATACTGGCATCGCACCCGCCCCTCTCCCTTCGTCCTGCGGATCGTAGGGCTCACAGGACGGCACCACGTGGCCATGCCAGGCTGGGCCCGACTGGGTTAAGTGGGTCACCCGGCCACCCGGCGCTTGCCGGCGAACACCACCATCAGGCCTGGCTCCAGGGGTTGTGTCCCGCTATCCCTTATCCGGGTGAGATTCTCTGATTTACTTTTTATTTTTGAAGCATTCACCAGGGACTTTATTTTATTTAAAACAGGAATGAATATGCATCGGTAAAAACAGTTTTGGCGTCAATTAATTGGGGGGGGGGGGGGGTTACGCATATATCTGGAGCACCTTATACGATTTAAAGCCGATGGCAAAACCCACCGTCAATGCGCCCCTTTTCGGATCTCGAAAGTTCAGCAGATTTGGGCCTAGATAATAGGGCATGGATCGGGGACAAACGTGCTCGCACTGCTGACGAGCGCGGTGAGGTATGGTCAAGCAACCCCCGCGGGGTGGGGAACGCCCTCTATCGTCGCAGCGGATTGACAAACTATGGCTGCAACGTGCCACGCGCGCGCACGATGGTATCGTGGACGCGCGTGCGAACTTCCAATCGCCTTGTCGCGGTGCTACGTAAACAAGCAAAACAAATGACGCTTTAAAGCGGGGGTGGGGAACGTCCGGCCCGCGGGCCGTATGAAGCCCGCGAAATCATTTGGTGTGGCCCTGCCAAGGCAACCGCAGGCGGGACTCGAAATTCAACAAATCTAGGAGCAACCCTGGAAAAGCAGTTGCGAGTAGCAACATCAATACCAGCTAACATCACACGCCTCGCCAAAGAGAAGCAGTTCCAGCCATCACATTAGGGGTGAGTTTGACCAAATATAACAGGCTAATTTTTAAATTGATGATTTTGTATGGCCCGCGAATGATGTTATAAATATCCAAATGGCCCTTGGCAGAAAAAAAGGTTCCCCACCGCTGCTTTAAAGAATCACGCCGAGTGTTCAATTTGTGATTAATCAGAGTCGGGGAGTCGTATGTCAAAGATTGGATCGTAAGCATACTCGTGCCATTCTCGCTGTCAGTGACGTCGAGTGGTGCAATTAATACAATGGGGCGGATTGTGTCCCTGTCAAGTGTCTCCTCTTCGTAGCCCGCCGCCTGAACCAACCCCATAGCGTGAGATTATTTCTAAGGTAGTCACGTATGAAGGAGCTTCCATGGGGTGTTGTTGGTTAGCACACGGGTGCTGCAATTCTGAGGTCACAGAATCGGACTATGCATTCATAGAGGAGGAATCCGATGAGCTATGAAGCTCTTTGTTCACAGATGTCCAGGGGGGACGGGTCAGAACGTTGCAGAGCAACAAACACTATACGGCAGGAGTATAGGAGAGGCAAACAAGTCGCTTAAACAAGTAAAAAAGTAAAATACTGTTGTTTAATCTTACAAGGTAAAGTCCACTGAGCTATCAGCAGGTTCAAGTCCACCTCCCTGCACCCAAGGGTTGGCTGGGAAGTTAATTTCCTAAATCCCTCGCGCCTCTGGCCACGCAGCAGCAGTGCAACTAGGCACACCCACAGCGAGTGTGGACGTCTGTGAAGCGACTGGACGTCTGTGTAAAAAGAGCTTTATTGCTCATCGGATTCCTCCGGTATAAATAAATATTCAGATTCTGATAGTCGGATCGGCAGGTCGCGTGGTGAGTTACAGCGTGGGCACTCCACAACTTACTCCAACACACGTGGCTTGAGCGAACAATCGCAGGGCTGGGCCATCCATCCCATTTGTCTTGCTGCTGTTGTTGTTGTTGTTTAAACAATTCGTATTGATGCTAAACATTCAAGGAGGACACCGCAGAGTAGACGCGAAACAAACCGTCAACAACAAATGTTGAACGCGAAAAAACAACAAACGGAACCGTACGTTCTTCTGCGTTTGTTTGTTTGCCATGTCATTCTGCGACGAAATATTCCAGCAACATAGTTTTGACGTGACGATAACAATTTAAAGGGGTGACCTGCGTGTCTTCGCCAGAGGGGAGAAGAAGAGAATGGGGTGGGTGGGTGGGGGGGCGCAGAGCCGAGCCGAGAGCACGGCGAATTTGGGCGACCGCCCCGGGCCCCGCGCTTTGGGGGGAGCCCCGCGTTTAGACGTCACGGTGTGTGAGATGTAATACTGCCGGTTGAGTGTGAGTTGCCCCCCCAACCCCCACTTAGAGATAGCCCTGATAGTGAGGGGGGGGGGTCACTCAGGGTCCCACCCCCCACGGCGTGGCTGCCTCCCCCCACCCCCCCATCACCGGCGCAGTTGCACCGCCTACACACAACAAAGACAAAGATCCCCCGTATAGCCTCGACAGACTGTCGGGGCAAGTGCTGTTAGCGAGCACCTATGAAGGTCTGCACGGCGAACGAGGGGGTGGGTGGCCAGCACCACGCCCGGCCGCCTTTGTCTCCCCGGTGACGATGTTTACTGCACACCGCACCGGGTTGTCATTTGAGGCCGCGTCGACCTAGGGGAGGAGGCGCAGGACCGGTTCACATAATTGTCACCGGTGTTGGCCGTGAGCAGGAATCGAACTCGGGTAGCAGAGGTTTGTAGTGCAGCGCGCTAACCACTACCGCCACACACCCACCCACACACACACACACCCACCCACCCACACACCCACTCACACACACCCACCCACACACACCTACACACCACACACCCACCCACACACCACACACCTACCCACCCATACACACCACCCACACACCACACACACCACCCACCCACACACACCTGCACACCACACACCCACCCACACACTACCCACCCACACCACACACACACCCACCCACCAAATCACACCCACACACCTAATCACACCCACACACCTAATCACACCCACACACCACACACACCCACCACGATGATGATAACTCCACCACCGCGTTTGCGCCTATGCGTAAGACGCGCGTGTTCTCCGACACACATTTGCATGCTCCACATTACACTCCCACACTCGCGAAAACACAACACACACGGACCAGCGCTGTGTCATAGTCACCGCGCAGGATTCCTATACCAGTCGGGCCACATTGTTGAAGAATACTAGAAAAAAAAGGCGTTGTGGTGTTTTTTTGTGCTGCTGCTGCTGCTCATCGTGATCGTTAAGACAATACCAAGGCAATGGCTCGGCTTTCGCGATTCATTCGCGGATAACAAAATCGACGAACCTGCCAGGACGTAGCAGCCTCCTTCAGCCAAGCTTCTTGCCCTCAACACTCAAGTCGGTAAGCGACTGTCCACGTGAGCCTTTATTTGTAAAACCTGTTACAAATAATAGTTCGTCGTGTCTTATCCGCCAGTCAGTGTGTCGAGTGTGGAGGTGGGGAGCGGTAGTGTAGAGGTTAGCGCCACGCTGCGCTTCGAACCCGGCGACCCGAGTTCGATTCCCGCTCAGGGCTACCAACAACACCGGTGACGATTATCTAAAAGCGGTCCTGGGCCTCCTCCCCTAGGTCGACTCAGCCTGAAATGAGTACCTGGCGCGGTGTGTAAACATCGACCACTAGGGAGACAAAGGCGGTCGGGCGTGGTGCTGACCACCTACCCCCCTGGTGTGCCGTTCCGGCCTTAATAGGCGCTCGCTAACAGCACTTGCCCCAACAGTCTGTTAAGGCTACACGGGGAATATTTTATATGTGGTTATACCTGCATGAGAACGGGTGAGCCGGGGGGCGTAGGTGGTGGGCATTTGTGTGTGGGGCGGTGGCACTGCGGTTAGCGCGCTGCGCCACGAACATCGACCACCTAGGTTTAATTCCCGACCACGGCTAGCGTCAGTGGCGAGCGGTATCTAAACCCAGTCTTGTGCCTCGCGTAGGTTGACCCAGCCTCGAATGAGAAACCCAGTGGGGTGCGTACAACATCAGCAATGGTGAAACAAAGGCGGTCGGGCGTGGTGCTGACCACCCATCCCCTCGTGTGCCGTGCCGGCCTTAATAGGCGCTCGCTAACAGCACTTGCCCCAACAGTCTGTTAAAGGCTATATGGGGGAGCTTTGTCTTCGTATGGTGTTTAGGGGTGTACTTCTGTATCCCTATGGCTGTGCGGCAGTGTGTATCCTCTGGTTGTACTGGACATCTGCGAAAAATATCTTTATAGCTTATCGGATTCCTCCAGTATAAATTAATATTTTTATTCTGATTTGTTTGTGTTATGGGTGGAAAAACCCCGATTTTTCCAGCGGCAGGCATCGGGTTTTTTCTTTAATACAATTAAACCCGATTTCGGGGAATTAAAACCTGGTTTAATGAATACGAAACTCTGATCCAAGGCTTAGGCTGCTTCCTCGTCGGTGCTGCGATCGTACTCGGGGGGGCCGTCGGGCACGGGGTAGTCGTAGAATGCGGCGGGCAGGTTGGTCGTGATGAACACGAGCTTCTTCTCCACAATCGTGGGCGCCGCCAGTGAGTTCCTTAGCTTGGAATGGATGAAGCCCCATCGTTGAGAAGTTGGCGAAGTGCGGTTCTGCAATTCGAACCAATTAAACCCAATCGCAGATGATCGGGTTTAGTATAAAAATACAATTAAACCCGATTGTAAAAAACCCGACTGTGCCACCCTTGGTTTGTGTGTATGTATGTATGTATGTGTAATATCTACGTGTGCATATATCTCTGTCACAATCAATCGGCTGTTACAATCAGTGCAGTGAAACCAGGCGTTGGAAACGTGTAAGATCCTGGCAAGGATGATGATTCAACATCGCCTTGCCAGGCAGCACGCCGAGGAGACACTTGCGGAACCCCAATGTGGTGTCAGATCGGGGCACTGATGCCAGCCGGAGTCTCTGTCCGTCTACTGCAGTAGAGGTGTAGAGAATTTCAACAGGAGCTAACATATTCTTGGTTCTTTCGGTAAAGTCACGTAGAATGGAAATAATAAAAAAATA
>JAAXLI020001231.1:214772-241055 GCA_014621495.2 Entosphenus tridentatus | reverse complement strand
TCTTCCCTCCTCCTCCCTCCTCCCTCTTCCTATTCCCTCCTCCCTCCTCCCTCCACCCTCCTCCTCCCTCCTCCTCCTTCCTCCCTCCTCCCTCCTCCTTCCTCCCTCCTCCTCCCTTCTCCTCCCTCCTCCTCCTCCTTGATCGTAATCAATGAACACATTACGGCAGGCATGCAGAGCGTCCGTTGAAATTGTTTTTGTTCGCTTGCAAGTTACTAGCTAGTTAGGAAACCTCACCACAATGGACACGTGGTTAAAATATTGATGCTCATTATTCATACGTTTATTTCTCAGAACGATGTTGAGGCTAGACAAGGTGGGGTTATACTCGGTTGAAACTAAATTCAACAAAGTGGGTTACAGCATACTCTTAGTTTTTTCGGTGAAGTCACGTAGGTAAAAAATGTACAGCAAATCTAGCTGTGACGGTCCCACCTGCAGACGGAGACTTGTGTTGCCTCCGAAATGTCGTGATTTTTTATCATTTTATTTTTATTAATTTAAATTTCATTTTTTACCTACGTGACTTTACCGAAAAAACTAAGAATATGATTCCTTGCAGTCACGAAAGCTTTAAATCTAGAATGGGTTACAGCAGCCAAAACAAAGATGAGTCCCACTGTTGTAAAAGTCCCTCTAGAAGGAGCCGTTCTGCCAGCAGCGTCGTGAGCGGGCAATTGCAGGGCTGCCCCCTTCACCTCGTTTTAACATTTCATTCCAACGTCTCTCACAGGCCGAGCCCAACGATCAGAACCTGGCTCCGGACGGTCGCTACGTTCCCAGGATCATGTTTGTGGGTGAGATCCCTAACCTGAGACGGGGTGTGGGTGTAGAACCACGATGGGGGTGGGGCTGGTGGATCACGGAAAGATGGAGCCGCTGCGTGTGTGTGAGTAGGGAGAGGTGGCGCAGCGGTTAGCGTGCCGCGCTACGAACCCGGCAGAGACCCGAGTTCGATTCTCGCTCGCGGCCAACACCGGTGACGATTATTTGAACCGGTCCTGGGCCTCCGCGAGATCGACTCAGCCTCAAATGAGTAGCTTGTGTGGTGTGTGAACATCGCCACTGGGGAGACAAAGGCAGCCGGGCGTGGTGCTGGCTACCCACCTCCTAGTGTGCTGTTTCGAACCTCCGATTAGCACAGTTGGCTACGTACGGTGTGAAAGAAGTTCAACATACGGTCCGGCCAATCATAGGTGCTCCTTAACGGCACTTGCCCCAATAGCCTGTTCAGACTATACGGGTGGGGGGGGGGGGGCTTCGTCTTTGACCCCTCACCTGCAGCGATGCCGGTAGTACAGCAAGTAGGTTACAACCCAACTTGTGCGGAATCTGAGCGCTGTGCCGTGGTGATGCGTGACATTCACCGAGACAAGCCCGCGTCTGTGATACATTCATGCTTAAGCGATCTAACCCAAAAACATGTATTCTGAAAAAAAGCCATGCTGGAGAAATGCATTGGCCAAACATACCCGAACCAGGACCCTCTTGAAAATAAGCTCATGATGGGGGAGGAAGGGAGGGAGGTAGCTGGGTGGCTCAAAGGTGCAGAACCACTGAGTCGGTAACCCCTTAGTCACAATCCCAGTATGAGTCGACCACGATTTAAGTGGGTTCTAAAGTGGAGCGAGGTGCCCGCTCACCAATGATTGCACACACACACCATCACATTACATTTGGTTGGACTCTTAATTTCGGTCATTTTCGGGGCTGAGAATTAAATATTGGTTTTGCCCTATCTCAAGCAGTGACCATCGCTTTCATGGATGAGAAAGTGCTGCCCTCTACTGTGTAGACCAGGGCACTCGAAGGCCTCCCAGAGGTGGCTCTGTCGCATTCGCTTCCACGGAGCGTTCTCTCACACGAAGGGTTCGTCTCGCAAAGTGACAACGATAGCACAAATCGGCGTCACGTCGTGGCAAACCATGGCGTGGTAATTACCCACGCGGATTTACGCAGCGGAATTAAATTATCATTATCGGGAGTGTGTGCAGCCACTCACGTGCTAACCTCATCCCGTGACGCCACCGTGTCTTCTCCACCTGTCCACACCATTATCACCTTCAACCCGCTCACCTGTACACGTTCGCCAACTTGCCGCAGACCCATCGTGGACCGTGAGAGGCGACATCACGGGCAGATACTCCAACCACCTGTACCTCTACCATGCGGCAGACGTGGATCTACGTGAGTGGCACTCGCGTGTTAGCCGAGATTGAGTGCGACGGACACGGATACACACGGAGACTGAACGTGTAAATGCAGTGGTTTCCCTCGTTATTCGCGAACTTGGCTCTCCGCGGGTTTGGCCATCCGCAAATTGTACTTGGAACTCGACGCGACCAGTGCATCGGGAGAGAGAGAAAGTGACGAGATAAAGTGATAGCGTAAAGTGACGGGGTAACGTGACGGTGATGATAAAGTGCAGCATCATCATAATTTAATGTAAGTTCATTTATAAACAATTATTTAATACTTTAACATTTAAACTGGTAGGAACCCACTGGTTCCACCAGCCCACAGGGGATCATTGTGTCCGTCCGTCGTGCAGGGAGGGGCTGGGTGGGGAGGGAGGGGCTGGGTGGGGAGGGGCTGGGTGGGGAGGGTGGGGCTGGGTGGGGGGTGGGAGGGGTGGGGCTGGGTGGGGAGGGGCTGGTCACCCCCCTGGTGCCCTTATAAAACTCAACGTTTAACCTACTCACGCAGGCTTGTGCCCGCCCTCACAGTCGGGCATATTTGCGGAATACACCACGCCGCCGTTGACCCTGGCCATTGACCGAGCAACCCAACGTTCCTACCAGCTCCCTCCGCAGGAATGTGTTTTTAAATTTACGTTCTGTTCATTGTATCCAATTTTTCGTGTTGTATTATAATAATGTTCATGTATTTAATAGCGTATTTATTTATTTAATATAATTCATTTGCAAATGTGACTGTATTCAGTACTCACAATTTTTTTAAGGGGCACCCCCAGTGGCAGCTGTCCATTTGCAGAATAAGGTGTTTTAGCACGTGGCCTGCAATCTGGTATCAGCCTGCCAGTCGGTAGAGAACAATTCCCTGTGTAATCCTAATTGAGTAATGCTATTGATGATGATGATGATGATGATAAAGTTGGTGATGATGATGATGATGAAATCTTTGTCGGTTGTGCGTGTCTCCTAGTCTACAAGTCCATGAATCGGGCCCTGCAGCTTCTCAAGGATGAGCTGTGAGCGACACCGGGTGCAAGCTGGTGCCTGGTTTAATCAACCTGGTGGGATGATGGGTTGAGTGGACCTTTATAGGTGGCGATAATAACAATCACACAACTGGTAAATGTTGAGATCTGTTGAGAACCACCCGTAACTTGTGTAACGTTATAAGGCTTCTGTATTTGATTCGGCAATGGTTCTGTAACGGATAAGATAATGGTTCTTTATTGGATGAGATCATGCTTTTGTTTGAGATGAATAATGGTGCAAAATCGTGAGGTATCATCGTTCTGTAGCATGGGACAATGGTTGTTTTATAATGGACGAGACACTGATTCTATATTGTATGGGATAATTCTATTATTCTTTAATAGTGAGACGACGGTTTGTCATGGAATAAGACGATGGCACGAAATTGAATGATAAAACAATGAGTGGTTCGAACTTTGATTGAGGCAATTTTGTGGAGTGGATGAGACAATGGTTATATAATGATGCTTGAGAATGCTTCTATAGTGGATGAAACAGTGGTTTCTTACTCTTTGTTTCTTTCGGTAAAGTCACGTAGGTAGAAATAAAATAAAATAAATCACGACGTTTCGAACGCAACACAAGACGGGCGCTTGTGTGTACCCACGTGACTTTACCGAAAGAACCAAAGAGTATGGATTCCTGCAGTCACGAAAGCTTCAAATCAAGAGTGGTTTCTTATTGAATGAAACAGTAGTTCTGTATTGTATGAGACCATGCCTTTGCAATGGATGAGACTCTGGTTCTATAAAAAATAACATAAAACAACCTACAATAAAGAACTATTCCAGTGTAAAGTTACGTTTCCAGTGTCTTCCAACCTATAGATGAGATCAGTGGCATAGCAGTGTGGTCGTATATGGAACACGGTGCCAGGAATGAAATATGTAAATCATCGCGTGGGTTTCTGAGTAATGGGAAGTAAATTACCCATTGTCCCATCAAAGGGAAGTTTGTAATCAGTATATACATAATTTGCTGTGATGTGGTCTATAGATCAGATGCGTGGACATTGCCAAAGAAAACTGAGCATAATCTGAAACATGTGCAGAGAGGCATGGGAAATGTGCAGCCAGAACGAAACTAATTATTATTTTTATTTTACCAGGTAAGGCCCACTAAGCTGTATAACTTTTTTTTAGAAGCGACCTGACCACAAATTATAGCTCAACGAAGTGGCTTATCACGTGGAAATTTATAGCAGCCACATACTTCTAAAACGCATGTTGATTCTAAATGTGGAGGGAAAACCCGGAGGACCTGGAGAAAAATCCACACGACCACAGCGAGAGAGAGAGAGAGACTGCAAACTACAAATATACAGCAGGCGTCAGGGTCGGGTTCGAACCCACGATCTTCTGCCTACCAGGCGAGGTAGTTAACATATCGCCACCGTGGCGCAGATCAAGTAACTGACACAAGCAAAATTTGAGATCTCATGGACTGAAAAAAAGTAAGTGGTGCTTGGGGCAGGACACGTCGCTACAAGAGGGATGATGGCTGATGGTCGAGACTAATGTGGGAGTGTCAGTCCAAGGAGGGAACGCGCCCGAGCTCCTGTGCAGCTGCTGGGTGGATTATTTGTATCGTGAGACCACGAGAGATGGCGACGGCCTGGAACAGAAGGCCTTCATCCAACAGTGGATAGATCATGGGTGACGGTGGTGACAATGAGATGAATGTACGAGTGGTGAAGGATTGAGAGAATGAGCACGATTAAAATGAATTGTGGACGAATGAATAAGCGGAAGGGATTGGGGATGGTAATGGATGAGCGTTCACGTCATCCCCCTCGTCAACCCCCCGCCACCCCGGGGAAGCTAATCCCAGTAAATAAGCAACGTTGGTCTAACGTTTCATGTTGAGCGGGATGATCCAATGATTCTAGATTTGAAGCTTTCGTGACTGCAAGGATTCATACTCTTAAGTTTTTCGGTAAAGTCACGTAGGTAAAAAATAAATAATAATAAATATAAATAATGATAGAAATAAAATAGTAAATCACGACGTTTCGGAGGCAACACAAGTCTCCATCATCAGGTGGGACCGTCACAGCTAGATTTACTGTCTCAAGACTTATTTAATTTCTATTATTATTTCTATTATTTGTTATTATTTCTTTTTTACCTACGTGACTTTTCCCGAAAAACCTAAGAGTATGATCCAATGAGCCAAGGCCGTAGCCATGGAGTCAACATTGGGGGGAACCAAATCTTCCAGGGGGTCTCGGGGTCCCCTCCCCCCCCAGAAAAAAAATTCTAAATTTGAAAACTAATTTCCTGCCATTTCCTGCCTAAAATATAAAAAAAAATCACTAACACATGAGATGGACTTTTCATTTATTTTTTACAATAATGTCTAATAGTGTATTTTATTACATTGCTATGTTTTTTCTTTGTTACCTTTTCTTGTTTCATTGCAAGTAATGGCAGAGATTAGGGATTAATAAAATACAACCATAACCACAATCACATGAACAGAAATCTATGCATTGTTATATGAAGACAAGTCCAGATATTGTGGCCAAGGTTTAGCAAATTGTTCTTTTTATTTACATAGCATAGCAATTATTCATTTTTTAAAAGATTGTTTATAGCAATATATTGAGAGGGACATTTTCAGCATATTTGAATATTTGGGGGGATGTGTCCCCCCCAATATATATTATAATTACGGCCTTGCAATGAGCAGACCGACGAAGTCTGCAAGCTCTAACTCCGCAATCTCTACGAAATCACGGATCTCAAACGCACACGCGAAACACTCTTAGGTTTTTTTTTCCGGTAAAGTCACGTAGGTAAAATAATAGTAATAAAATAATAATAATAATAAATGAAAATAACTAAATTAAATCACGACGTTTCGGAGGCAACACAAGTCTCCGTCTTCAGGTGGGGCCGTCACAGCTAAATTTACTGTATCATGATACCGAAAACACCTAAGAGTATGAATCCTTGCAGTCACGAAAGCTTCAAATCTGCACACGCTAAAATAAACAAGTGCTCTATACGAGCATCTCACGAGTTTATGAATGATTAGGTGAATGAATGAATAGGTAAATGAACGACCAAAGAAACGATTGAACACGCACGTTAAATGAACCATCCTATAAATTTAAATAAACTGGCCACCTATAATGCAATGTCAGCAATATTTATTATAATAACCCACACCTGTCGACCCTTCGTCAGTGCCTACCTTATTACAGACCAATTCAGGACCTTATTGGTCACCCCGTGCCCGAATAAATATCAACGTTCATCCTACAAAGTCCCATCACAAGGGAGAAACACAAACAAATACATATTTTTGTGTCCGTATTGAAACGGCTGTACGCCGTATGGACCTGAAAACGCAATTTTCCTGTACAAGAATACGGGGTAAATCGTATGCGTTGATACGGTATGCTAATGCTTCGTCATATACTTTTAATTGTTGAAGAGTTTCTCTGTTATTCAACAGCTACTCTTAGGTAACTATTAATATACCAATTATAAACTCTTCATTATAAAAGTTTTAAAAAATCTTAAATGTAATTCTCATCAGGCCCCGGCGGTGCGAAGTGCAATCTCAAAAAACATTATCTGCTCTGGCCCTCTCTATTTTCGTGCTCTGAATAAGGGCCCTTGGCCGAAACGTCGCGTCTAAAGATTGAGTGAAGAATCAAGTGAACGACTCAATCAAGGAACGGAATTGAACGGGTGACCCCGTGACCTCCCACCCGCCCACTGCCGCCACCGCCCCGCCCCTCCCCCCTCTAGCACCCACCCCCCGCTCGTGACGTCACCGCCTCTTCGCCGCCGCCTCCAGTCAAAATGGCGGCTCCCAATGACTACTTCAGCGTCGGGAGCCAAGTGGCGTGCGTGACCTGCCTCGGGCAGAAGATCCACGGCGAGGTGCTCGCCTTCGACTACCACTCCAAGATGCTCACCCTCAGTATCCATTCTCCGTCGCGCCGCGACGCGTTCGCGGTCGTCCGTTTTGAGCCGGTCGGGTGTCGAGGCCTAGTCGGCCGCCGCGAGGCCTCGAAGAACACCGCGCTTGCCTAGATGCCTCAACCCGGGGAGGGTGAGGAATGGAGGGGGAGGGGGAGGAGGAGGGAGGGGGGGGTCGAAGCGACCTCGCCCGCTCGGCGCTCGCTGTCCGAATGTTTGAAACAAAAAAAAACCTCTCGACGTGGTCACTGTCGGGCGTTGTTTGGTCCGGCGATGCCTGCGAGTTGATCTCGGGAGGGCTTTGGGGCGGTGTTTGTGGTGGTCTTTTTGTGGCTGGCGCGTGTCCCCTTGTAAAATGCTTCGGTGTGTTCGCGTACAGTTGGCGGCTTGGTTAAGTGGTCGGTATTTTTCCGTGTTAAAGGACGCTTTAAAGGCACGTAAATGTAGGTGTGTGTTCACGCCATTGGTATATGTTGTCTTTAATGATAAAGTAATCGTAGGTTGGATACGTTGCTTAAAGAAAGTTATGCCCGATATGGCCACTTATCGATGAAGGTGAAAAAAAACCACGGTCTTGTGCCACATTCAAGCCGAGGTTTAATTGTACGAACAATTGTTTTGCAATGTTAATTGTTTTAAAACGGTAACAAAACTGTTGCAGGGGAATCCATTCATATGTTGTATGCAATAGTCCACGGGATATTGCGTAGGGCCGGCCGTACGTGTACCGTAATGCTTAAAGTTGCCTTGTGAGAGTAACGTTACGTGGCATTTAAACCATACACTCACTACAACCATTGCGCTGTAGGTCACAAATACCGTAGTTTTGTGGCCACGCTACGTTTTTATGTGGCCTCGTGCTTATGCCTCTCTGCACTTTTATATTTTTTTGTTACCGGAACACGAGGATAAAATGCGCAACAGGAAACATTTTGAGGTTGGTGGTTTATTTCCACGTGGTTTTTTAAGGGCGAGGATTGCGGGCACGAGTTGTGTGTCTCGTCACTGTTTTTATCCTATTTGAAGGCCGAACTGGGTTCAGGCGGAGGTCAAGACTTAGAGGTTGAAGTTCAATGCGGAGGATTGCTCTCTGTGTAGAGAACCGCGTTCGGCGGCTTAATGTGTCAATGGCGTATGGATTCTGTACGTGCAAAGCCCGTTGGTCAATCCACTCGCTGTGTGAGGGTTATAATTCTCACCATAATTTAACATACTTCACCGCACTTGTCATTGCGGGTTTTGTAAAGGTGGAGGGGGTAGTTCAGAGAACAGCGGTGGATTTTGCTGCAAGGCCCCCCACTGCCTGTTGCACCTTTATTTTGCGCATGGTCACATCCAAATCTGGGCTCAAAACTGCTTAATTTTCCATCTATGATAAGATTGGACTCATTCCGGGTCATTTGTTGACTGACTTGCGTGGTTTTAGACTCTGGTTGTGACAACTCACTGATCACAGCGACAATCAGTCTGTCTGAACTTCTTTTGCACCGTACATAGCGAACCATGCTTTTGGAGGGTGCATTGTCTGAAGACAATTCAGGGCTCCTCTGAGAAAAGCCTCTTGTGACTCAATGGGGCATTTCCTGGAAAATGCAATTACTGTACACTATTCGTGAACATATTTAAAACCGGTTTGGCACAAGCGGTCTGTACTAAAACGTTTCCAAAAATGAACTGCCTCATTTAAAGTTGGGTTTCAATTACAAAATTACGAAGTTTTAACAAGATGGCTTGGCTTTGGTTTATATGACCAGTTTTCCCAAAAAAATCTGCCTAAATCCGCTTTATTCTCCTGTGTGTAAAAAAAATGACTTTTATGGTCTCAATGGGCCAACCAGATTGTTTATATAAAAGAAAGTGAAGATCCATATTTTAGAGGTGCAATCAGCTGTGAGCTGTGCCCACTTTCTGCGAGGTTTAGCGTCACACTAGTGGTGAGGATTATATATTTGTCAGCGTTTAGTATGATCCTTAAATCACCTCCGATTAGCACAGTTGGCTACGTATGGTGCGAACAAAGTTGACATGCATGCAGAACTTGGGCTTGTGTTATGGGTGAATCTAATCAACTTCAACGTAATTCTTTTGGTCAATTCTAAAATGTCACTTTTGTCTTAGTTCTAAGTATCGACTTGCTTTATTCATTTGAAATAATCTAGTGTGTGCTGAACATCATTATAGTTTTAAATTTAATAAGTTATATTTTCAGGCATGCTCATCAACTAGAGTATGGAGTTGAGTTTGTACTTCTTCCAAAACACCCACAAGGCATGGGCAGGTAGCCATCGTCCAGAAGTGGATTGACAGAGTATTGTGCATGTTCCAGAGCAGCTGCATTGTCCATCTTATTGTATATATGTTGAACTTCTTTTTCACCGTACGTAGCCAACTGTGCTCATCGAAAGTGCGAGAGGGACGGACAACAAACTAAGCACATAAAGCACTTCTAAAGTTACGTGTTTTCAATCTACATTTAAAAATGCACCGCTCATGTGGCTTCCTAATATCGGAAGAAAAAGCGTTCTAGCCAGCGGTTACCCTCCTTCTTCGTTGGCTAGCCATGTGCAAAATGTTGGCTTCTTGCGATCTTTCCGGTCCTTTAAAAATACAATCAGCAATAACGTACGGCGAGGATTGACAAAAAAAGACTGCATTGCAACGGCGTCTTGGTCGATAGCTAACGAACGTGTTTGACTCCTGGTGAGTGGGTGGGCAAGCGAGTGAGTGAGCCAGCGAACGAATAAGCTCCTTAACTCGGCCGGCACCCCAGAATGCCCGTCGTCGAGTGGCAAGGTGGGCGTGTGCGACGTGCTGCTCCTCAACCTGGCCCTCGTCTCCGAGGTGGACATCCTCGCCGAGAGCAGCGAGCCGCCCCCCGTGCTCACGTCGCTCAACACCAACAAGGTGCGTGCATGCTTGTGTGCGTATTTTTTGTGGGGAGCGGTAGTGTAGCGGTTGGTACGCTGCGCTACGTACCCGGCGACCCGGGTTCCATTCCCGCTTGTGGCCAACATCGGTGACGAATATCTGAACTGGTCTTACGCCTCTCCGAGGTCAACTTAGCCTCAAATGAGTACCTGGTGCCGTGTATAACATCGCCACTGGGGAGACAAAGGCGTCGTGCGTGGTGCTGTCCACCCACACCCATGTGTACCGTTTCGGCCTACATATTTGCTCGCAATAGCACTTGCCCCAACAATCTGTTAAGGCTATATGGGGATCTTTGTCATGGGGAGCAGTAGTTTAGTGGTTGGCGCAATGTGCTACGAACCTGAACTGGTGCTGCCCCAACCCGAGGTAACCTCTACCTTAGAAAGGAGTAACTGGTGCGTTATATTCTAAATATCAGCACTTGTGCAGAGTGCCATCTTTAATAGGTGTTTGCTTACAGCATTTGCCACAATAGTCTATAAAGGATACAATGGGGGGGGGGGGTCTTCGTGTGTCTCTATAGGTGTGGAGGAGTGTTTGTCGGTGTGTGTAAGAGGGATATGATTTTGGATGTGTGTAGGCATGGAAGATTGTAGCACAGGTGGTACATTTTCCATTCATCTCGATTAGCTAATCCATAATACGTGGGCCTGTCCCATAACCTGCTCGCTAGCAATCGACACTTAACATGGCCTCGAAATTCACGTAGGCTGGCACAAATGCTGTGGTTATATCACAGTGGCGTCGTGGCGCATGACGGCTGTTGTGTGTATGGTGGGGAGTGGTGGAGCAGTGGTTAAGGCACTACACAATTAACCTGATGACCTCTGCTCAATTCCCTGCTGTGGCTAACAGTAGCTAGTGATATTTGAACCTGTTCTGGGTTGGCTGAGCTTTAAATGAGTGGCTGGTGCGGTGTGTAAACCTCAGCGCTCGGGAGACAAAGGTAACCAGGCATGGTGCTGGCCACACCACCATCATCGTGTGCCATGCCGGCCTTGATAGATGTCGGCTACACTAAACCACATGCTGAAGCTGAGGTTCGTTTTGTATTTACAATGAACACATTGTTTTCCTTTTCTCCCAATAGTATTCCAGTTGTGCTGCCATCAACATTGAATTGTTGACTCCATTCGAACAGATTTGGTGGCAAGCAAACAGACTGAGCGGTGAACTCACCGAGCTACCGGCAACTCATCCGCCCATATCGATACCCGACGGAAAGTCCTGTGCGTCCACCCGTCCCTCTTGCGTTTCCAGTGTTTTCTCTTTTTATGCTTTTGTCGTTTGTGCAATGGGGGGGGGGGCCCATGCCTAATAATGGGATTCTTCAGCTATTATATTTCCTGTGGGCTACGCGATAAAGCTAACTACCGTGTGCCGGAGGGCATCTTGGCATTTCACGTGAAGTTTTAACCTCGTCGCGTTGGCATTTACAGATGTCGTGTGGTGTCGTGACGTCATAACATGTCTTTTAATTTTTCCCTTTAATCTCACAATTTTTTGTAAACTCTCGTCTACGGCTCTCTCATCTCTTATCTCGTGTGTACCTCGCTTTCATCTCACTAATCCGTTGTCTTTCTCCGTATCTCCGTGAAGCCATATGTTTTTAGTGAGTTGCTCCAGGAATCTTCAAGTGGCCAGATGTGGTTGGTCCGCAGCCCGCCAGATGAATAATCATGGCTCATGATATCAAGCGAATCAGAATGAGAACTCTCACAGCTGGAAGTGTGACTGGATGTCAGAGTGGTCCTAGAAGCTGACATCATAGGACTACTGAGATTACTTAAGTGAGCTTCTTAAGCCACAGTAGAGGCACCCCCATCCCCCTGTGGTGTGTGCCCTGTAACGAGTTAACTGCATGGTAGTGAAGCTGAAATGTGTAATCCGCAAAGCTTGAATATCCAATTTCAGTGATCCGTTTTGGTGCAGCCCATGAGAACAGTTTAATCGCGGGCGGCCGTAACCCGGATTTGAACCCCTTTGGCAGTGCCAGCTTAATTGCTCTGATGTAGTTCCCCCCCCCTCCCCACCTCTGTGCCACCCAGTGACTTGGGGATGTGCATTTCATACTTTGTGGAGGTCACAGGGTATCTGTAGTTAAAACACAACCAAGGCGGTTGAGTGAATAATCCTCTTGGGGGATTTGCTTGTCATTTAATGATCGATTTGCAATTGCATGAAAATGTATATGACAAATTAACATAAATATAAACATTTATAATGAAAACGTGAACCCTTCTTGCTCGCACGTTGACCTCAAAACTGGTTTCCCAAAATAGAGACGCACAAACCAATTGGGGGTGGCTCATTTGCGCGAATGACTGAATGTTCCCGAGAAAACTGGGCCAGAACTTGTGAGAATCTGGGTTCCATTCCTGGGCTAGCCATCTGAGACTAAAACCAGGATCTCAAGTGAAGTGAGTTAATGGTGTCAGCCCAGTTAGCTGTTCAACTCCTCCGGTGTGATTATCTTCTAATGATTCACCAAAGCTAGTGCTCAACTCAAAAACTTTACTCGAACAGATCCATTGTATGTATGTTGAACTTATTTTGCACCGTACATAGCTGACCGTGCTAATCGGAGGTGTGGGGGAAGAACAACAAACTAAACACGAAAAGCAGTTGTTAAAAACAAATCAGCTTTCAATTCAGAATAATGCCAACAAATAAATAAACAAATCCATGAGTCAATCTATGCCTCTCTTTGCTGGGAGGCTTGGAATGATGGCTACAGGGTATTGTGGATTTTCCAGGAGCCTGTGCTGAATTCAGATGACTGTTTATTGATAGAGGGGGTTTTTTTTCTTCAATATTTTGCAGAGGCAGATAACGAGATTGTGAACGGTAAAGCGAAATGCATTGCAACACTGACATGTAGTGCACATTGCTGCTCAGTTTGCAGAGTACAGATCTTCGGGTGTGAATATGGACACGTGGACATCACAGACCTGGACTTAGTTAAATAGCGCAACATCATCTTCAAGCGCCATGGAGAATATGAATCACAAATTCAATAATGCCTCGCATCCATATTTTTGTCCCTACACATAAAATATACAAATTTTTTTTTTTTTACCATCTCATCGAGCCTCATCAGTATTGGTTCAACACAACCAAACTCTTGACAAGTTTTGACATCCATTGTCTCATCAGCAGAGTCGGACATGCTTTAGTCAATGCTGATGAACTGCCGGATGTTTATCGGCGAAAGACCCTTGCTGTTATGTATGGGTCTTAGTTCGACACAACTTGTATAATTACACAGCGGCTGAGGTTACAGTTTACCTTGTGATAGCAATTCACAGCGAATGACACGATGACAATTGTAATTGAACCCAGGTCTATTACAACGACAAGGCACGTAATGATCCACCGTCAATTAAAAGCCGTGCAGAACAAGATTCGATCGGGTTTGCAGTAACATAGCGGCGTTCAAATGCCGACACACATCAAGGCTCTGCATAGGGGACCAGTGGTGGGGTGAATTTATTTTATGGAGGGGGCAGTCTATATCTAGGCCGCTACTTGAACATGGTCAGGGAGCATTTGGGATACTATATGGAAATATATGGATATGTTAATTCTATGCAGATGTATTTAAGATGATGGAATTAAAGAGATAGACAAATCGAGATGAATGAGATGGAAAAGAATGAATTCTTGAATTGAATCTGGACCTCCTTCCCTCCCCCCTATGAATTGTGACGATGAAACTAATTTCATGGAAAGGAAGGTTGAATAGTTGAATATGTAATAGGTGTGTGAATGATCCTATCGGTTTGTCAATTAGTATCGAATCCTTCGCTCACAGCGTATCAATCTTGCACTGCAAAGAAATAATTGCGTTAAAATTTTTGTAAATCGTATGCAAATTATTCGCTCGCATGTGGGCGACTGGAGCAAACAAAACTGCTGGCGCGACAGAAGCGAAACAAAGCAGATAGGGACACGTGTGTGAGAACCGCAATCGACTCTAGAATTAAATCACGACTAAATCGTACAAATCAAAATAATCGCCGAGTGGGGTTGATGGATCATTGCCCGCCGATAAAAAAAAATTACACCGCGGATTTTTCAATTGTGATTATTCACAGAGCATTCATCGCCCGCTTCCAGCAGACTGGACATCTGTGAAAAACAACTTTATACCTCATCGGATTCCTCCCAGTATGAATAGCGATTCTGATTCTGACTAATGCCCTCGGTGGTCACTCATGCAAATGAGATTTGTGTAAATCCTGCTCATTGAGTTCTTGCCTGGTAACGTCTGCCGGCAGTGTTGAGGTACACTTCTGTGTGTGGGGAGCAGTTGTGTAGCAGTTAGCGCTACGCTGCCCTACGAACCCGGCGACCTGAGTTCGATTCCTGCTCACAGCCAACACCGGTGACGATTATCTGAACCGGTCCTAGCTCTTCCCTATATCGACTCAGCCTAAAAAATGAGTACCTGGTGTGGTGTGTAACATCAGCACCTCTGTGGACCAGCACGGTAGCGTCGGCATGCGTCGGCGCGTTGCCTTGCGCCGCACCCAAACCCCGTGCCGTTTTGTTCCGCTCATGTTGTGTCGTTTTTCCGGGCAGCTCTCAAGCCGGGTGCACAGCGAGGTGGAGGAGAAGTTGAGTCACGCTCACGCCGTGAGCATGGGGGTGTCGCCCGAGGGAATCCTGTTGTTCCAAACGATCCAGAAGACGTGAGTTAGCCGGCGCGTCCTCCCTCCCTCTCTCCTTTTTTTTCACCATCAGGAAAAAAAAAGAAAATTCTGGGTTATTCGGCACTTTGCTTCATTTTGGCCTTCATTGCCTTCCTCCGTAGCTCCCCACCTCCCGTCCTCTTCCATCGGGCACCATTTACTTTTGCTTGCGTGTCATCACCGATGACCTGTATCTCACGGGCTCCAGTAATGTGAGGCAGTCTCGCGTGTTAGGCAACTTTGCGGTCAGTTGCAAAAAGATCTTAATAGTTGGATAATTATTTTAGTTTGAATCTACTGCATTGACTAATTATCCCAAGTCTATGAACAAAACGTGTGTGGTTGTACAGCCGCTTGTCAATTCACTGCTTGATCAGGCCCTCCCTACAGTAGTACATGGACGTGTTTGTATCGCTGCGTGGCCCTTAATAGGGGCAAAAGAAATCCACAAAGAACAGAATTGACTATTTGGCTCAACGTGTTGCCAGCGCGTGCCTTACACGTGCCAGTCTAACCGAGGCACTTGCCTCCATCTCTCCAACCTTCTCCACCGTCGCCTCCGTCTCTCCCACCACTGCCCTCTCTCTCCACTCATCTCTCTTCTGCTGACATCTTTCTCCATCCATCATCCCTCTCCGACCTGCTTGCCTCTCCGACCTCCGTGCCTCTCCCACCTGTCTTTCTGTACCACCGCCATCTCTCCCACCACCGCTCTCATTCCCACCGCGTCCTCTCCCCACCGCCGTCGCGTGTGCCAGGATCAAGGAATGCAAGTGGAACGAGAAGAACATCATCGTGCTGGAGGACGTGGTCATCTCTCCGCCGTACCGCGTCGAGAACTGCAAAGGCAGAGAAGGGAGCGCACTGACGCACGTGCGCAAAATTGTGAGTGCCGCCCCTTCCTTCCTCTGCCTTCCCCTTCCTTTCCTTTTTGTCCATCCATCCTTCTTGTCTCGTACCTGTTCCCTTCAAGGCACATTTCGCCTCTGGAACAGCGATGATTGGGCTAGATGGTAAGGAGGACTGTGGTGGCTTGTGATTACTTGGGTTGTTATGGGAGCAGGGAATTATATTTTTGTTATACAGGTAGGAACAATGTTCCACACTGCCCACCAGGGAATAATTGTCTGTCTGTCTGACTGTCTGTCGTGCATAAATAAATATATAATACACACAGCTCTTTGATTGGTGGAGACCTTACAAACAGCTCTTTAATTGGTGGAGACCTACTGCCGGGTACGGAGAGGGGAGGTGCCTAAGGGAGGAGGGTCAGGGGAGGGGCCTAAGGAAGGGGGGAGTCATGAAAGGGGCCTGAGGGGGGGGGGGGGTTCAGAGGGGCCTAAGGGAGGGGGGGTCAGGTGGAGGGGCCTAAAGATATGGGGGATTGGTCAGGGGAGGGGCCTAAGGGAGGGGGGTAATGGGAGGGGCCTAAGCAAGGGGAGGGGGCTGGGTGGGTCACCCCGTGGTGCCCTTATAAAACTCAACGTTTAACCTACACACTACACTATACACGACACGATACACTACACTTATACAGGTAGTAACAGCTTCCACACTGCCCACCAGGTATGAGTTGTCTGGCTGTCGTGCACGAATGCGCTGTCCAACCATGTTCCTACCTGCCCACTCCGAAGGAACGTGTTTTCCCTCCAACGTTATCCCGATTGTGCCCTTGGTTTTTCTCGTAAGACAAAACAAGCTCGCAGAGCAATGTTACCCGTCGTGCTAGAGAACATCCCACAGAAGCATTTTTAATGGAACTGCTCCTGGGATTCCTTTAAAAAGTAACCTGATGTCAACACTAGGGGGCTGCACTTTCTCTCAAACCAAAATTCATCTGATGGGGGTTTGTTTTTTAATCAACAGTGCCTGAGCTGACGCCATCAACTCCACTTCACTTGAGAATCCGGCTCGATCGAGGGCTGTGTTTTAACCGAACGACCTCTGCCGTGTCAGCTCAACGTTCTGACCACTAATCCACGCGACCACCCCGTGCCATTTGATTGTTAATTGAATCTATTTCAAGATACATTTTTTCACAATCACAGCTGGACTGCAGTGACCACTCGTGGCACCCGATTGTGTGCTGCTCGGACTATGATGGCCTGTCGGCTGTTGCGCAAGCTGAGTCGTATTGATCCGTCGGGGCGGGGGGGGGGGAAGCCCGAGAGAGAGAGGTCCGTGTGGAGCCTCATTGCCCTTGGGTGCATTTTAGATGCGCGAACGCAAGTGTGGTGCACCTTCTTTCGTACCACCGCACGTAGCCAGCCGAGCTAATTGGAGGTACGGGGGGAAGGACAACAAACTAAACAAAAAGCCGTTCTAAAGAAATGAGTTTTCAGTCTAGGTAGGTGTTCAATCTACGCAAAACCCGCGATCCGCACATTCGCTTCGTTCTGCCTTAAACCATTGCGCCGGTAGCCGAGTCACTACTGTCAAAGTCGTTAGGTCACTAATTACAAGCTAGAGCAGTGTTTTTTACAGACCTTTGTAAGTCCACTGCTGGATGGAGGGTTCTATGAGATGGGGAAGGTGGGGAGGGAGGGAGGGTGGAGAGCAACGTGGATGTGAAGCAGAATCGATTCTTGAATGGAATTGCGCACCGCACACTCGGGGCTGTTCACGGAATCGCTTTGGGGGGGGGGGTTGGGTTATCGTGTCCAAGACGCCTTCATTGCAACAATGCACCCGTGAAAAAGTCCTTTATTTTTTTTGCTGTTCAGGTTGAAAAACACTTCAAGGACGTGGACCAAGCCAAGTCGGGGCAGCCTTTGGCGCAGCAGCAGGCGGCACAGAGAGAAGCCCCGCTGTCGTTATGAACCTCGGGGTTGCTCGTCCCCCCCCCCCCCTCTCCCTCCCCACCTGTACCCCCCCACCCCGTTCCCCCAACCCACCGTCCCCCCACCCTCCAACATCTGCCCAAACGGACAACCACGACTTCGTCCACTCTATCCATGGCCACTCGGCTCTGTCCGAGGTGATGGGGCGATTAATAAAAGAAGCATCAACTGGGACCTCTCAATCGCAGCCCCGCTCCTCCGGTCACCCCCCCTCTCCCCACCGGTCGCCCTCCCACCCCCACTCCTCTCAGAGAGGTCCCAGAAGAATGAGATGAGTACAAATTAAATCCAACATCCGAAATAACTACGTTCCAACTTACCAAATTCCCAAACGTTATGTTTTACGATGAAAATATTCCTCGTTCTTTTTTTTTCTCCCCCCCCCCCAACCCCCGTCTTGTTTTTGAATACTGTTACACTCTTGGCCTTTGATTTGGACAAATTGAGTGCTAGAATTTTCTGTCCCGTCTCGTGAGATATGTCGGTCTTCCAAGTCTGATGACCCCGAGTTGGTGTCGACGCGGACTGCTGTTTTTGTAAATGCCGTCCTCTCGTCTTATCAACTCGATTGGAAATCAGTGTCCTCCTGTGGTCTGTCCTCTGATGAATTCCTCGCAGTGTCGAAATCTAAAACTCTCGATAAACGTTTCCTTACGCGGCCCACAGATCCACGCCGAACGTGCTACGCGCAAATTAAATTGTCCTCTGTGGCGATTTCTATTTATGAGCGCGTAATAAAACAAAATATTTTCAAAATTTTTTTGTTGGGGGGGGGGGGCGGGGACGCGGGGGGGGCCCCGGGGGGGGGGGCCCGGGGGGAACAAGTGTACGTATTGTAGAAATGCCACATTCAGAGTCGGCTCGTGTATTTAATTTAACCCATGAAATGTACTCATTTTAACACTTTGTAATTTTCATTGCCAGTGGACAGATTTGATTGTAAATTATGCATCGGCGACACACAACAGGACCCGTTCCGAGGAAGCCGGTCTCGGTGAGTGTGGCATCTCCGCGACTCGTCGGTCGGATCATCGATCCGACGATCAAGCCCCCCTGGTTTTTGGGGGCTATAAAAAGTGAGAGAGAAAACAAAAATGACGTGTGAGAAAATATTACAAATAGAAGAAGACTGAAGGAGAAGAAAACCCAACAAATGACGTCTCGGAGCGCGCCAGTCTTTTGCTGTCACGCCAGCTTAATTAAAGCCGCCAGGGTTAGTCGGCGAATACGTTGGGCGTGTCGTTAACGGAGTCTTAAACGAGTGCTCGTTAGAGAACGCCTCTTCCAGAGCACCGCCAGCCGCGCCTCGACCGCCGCCGCTCCCCGGGGTAAAAGCTGGCGACGGCCGGAGAGGGCGCCAGCGCTCCTGAGCAGGTTTTGCCGGAAAATATTGGGAACGACGAATAGTCGTTAACGGTGCGGAGGGAACGGAGCGCGCGCGCCACCCGCGCTACGGTTACGGACGGACTGTAGCGCCCGCGCTGCGCGCCGCTCGCCACTCCCTCCCTGCCCCCCCCCAAACCTCCCCCCCCACCCCCCTCTCTCCGCACCAACCAACCCACACCAACTCAACTTCCAAGCTCTCCCTTCCGCCGCCTTCCCCCCACCCACCCACCCACACCCTCAATATGGAAAGATTTCGGTTTATAAATTAAAGATGAGTCTTATAAACGGCTGCTGTTTGTGTGTGTGCACTTCGGTGTCCCGGCCAGCGTTGGAATGTGACGGGGCCGCTCAGGTTTTTGCATGTTCGACGGCGCGCAATTTGGTTGTGCCGGGGTTCCTTTGCGGGAGAGTGGGTGGCCATAATAGTTTCACCTTCCACCCTCCCTCCCTGAACCTCAACTCCAGGGTAAATTTTCTTTCCGATTTAAAGATCTGTTCCGCTTTTTAACCTCCGGCGGAGAACGTAGCGGATGCCAGCTGGTGTGGGAGTTCACGTGAACCCGTTACACAAACCGTCGTTGGCCTGATCATTGGTTTTTTACCCTTCTATCTGGCAACAAAACTGACACCTTTTTTCGATTTAAAGCTTTCGTGACTGCAGGAATTCATCTTCTTGGTTTTTTTCGGTAAAGTCACGTAAAAAACCAAGAAGATGACACCTTTTTTACAAGGAGTCATGTTTGCATAGACTACAATACTTGCAGTCATGCAAACTAAAAACATATCTCTGATAATGTGCACTGTCCTTGAAGTTGATTGGTCCACACCCGAGACAGCTTTCCTTAGAGCCTAGTCTCACATGAGTTGGACCAGATGACGCCAGATAGAAGGGTAAAAAACCAATTATATTTTTTACTGGCAAATGAGGTACCAATGGCGTCGTTGGCTTATTTACAAATTCGTCGTCAATCCTCAACCCAGGGCGGTGACGTGGCCGAGCAGCAGCGTGTTCTCGCAGCTTGTTGCAGGGGTCTGCGGTTCGAACCCCACGGCTGCCCTGGTTAATGCTGCATGTATACGGACAGTAAATACCGCGCGCTGCCTCCTTTACAGTGGAAGTAAAAAATATCCCACGAAATTGAAAAAAAAATTCGTTACCAGGGGCCTGGCATCGCGATCGAAATTTGCCGCACTTAGAAAAAAATACATTTCCTGCTGTCAGGCCGCACATTTGCACGCCCTTGCTACACCATGTGCCGCACAGACGGCTGCCACGAGGGGTCCCCTGGGCTCGACTGCATGCAGCAGGGCATTGGAATGGTTGAGAAGTGATGTTATGCGAGGTGCTTTCTAAGTTGCCGAGACATTGAAGCAAGAGGCACTGTACTATGCAAATCCTCATCTTCCGTACAACGTGAAAATGGTGACGGACAAATCGATTTTTTTTATTTTATGCGAACAATTTGGGTGCCTGTATCATGAGCAGAGGGGGAGGGAGGGGGCTGGCTCTATCCTGTGGCTATTCCAGACCCACTAATAGGAATGTCTTTGAAATGTGTTTTACTTTTTTTTTGCTTGCATTTCCATCATTTCACGAGATGAAGGATCCATTCGTAAATCTCCCAGAGCCTGTGTTGGAGAAAATGATTTCTACCGGGCTCCGTAGTGTGAAGTGCAGTCACCAACTCTGAATTATATCCGATGAAAAAAGAATCCGCTTTCAGCTTTCCCAGCTCAGTTCTCATATTTTTTTTCATTTTATACCGGAAAAAAAAGATTCCACAGATAGAACTGCTCAACCCGAGCTTTTGATGCTTTGATATTTGTATTGTCTTTGCGCTGTTTACCTTTCTGGCGTTGTTCTCTGACTGGTGGTGAGACGAGGCCATGAAGGAGGCTGCCTCTGGATTAGGCCAATCAGTTTCGTAGACAATTCATAGTATTAGAATAAGTTTTCCCCTTTTGCCTGGCAACAAAACAGGTGTTGAGATGTTAAAACACCAAATTGAAACCTTTTACAAAGAATCATGTCTGCATTAACCACAATACTTGTAATCAGAATGCAAACAAAAAACACCCTGATAACATATGCATTGTCTTTGAAACTGATTGGTCCACACCAGAGACAGCTTTCTTTTGAGCCTCGTCTCAAAACGGTGTTAGACCAGAAGACGCCAAAAGGCGTACAGCACAAAGACAATGCACTACCAGAGTAATGAGAGCTCGGGGTCGAGCAGCTACAGCATGGGACCTCCTTTGCCAGTACCAGAATATGAGAATAGGTTTTCTTCTTTTTTTATGGCAACAAAAAAAGGTGTTAAGATGTTAAAACACCAAACAAACCTTTTACAAGGAATCGTGTCTGCATTAACCATAATACTTGTGGTCAGATTGCAAACAAAAAACACTAATATATGCATTGTCTTTGAAACCAATCAATTGCAAAGACAATGCATTTATGATCATGTTTTACCACAATGTCGTTTGGTTAATGCAGACTTCATGCCTATTCGGTGAACGTCTTAACACCTTTGTATTGAGATTTTAAAGCCACCGTGTTATTGAGGGAATGTGTTTAGGTTTTTTTGTTTGTAATGTGTTACTTATGCAGCATTGCCAAATCATTTGTGTTGGAGATTGGCTGAGGGTTTTCACAACGCTATTCTCCCAATGCTTACTATCTTACCTACGTCTACAAGGCAGGCCCCGAGATGCGAACGTCCGACTTCACAACATCCGCACTTACGAACGAACTTCCATTTTATTATGAACCGAACCGCGGAACGATTTTGTTCAGCAGAGCAATCCGCAAGCCATAAATCAGGATCCAAGAAAATGAAGATTCAATTTATTTGTTTCTTTTCATGCCACACTTCATTTTATGCTTTAATTACTATGCAGCTTTTATTACAGCATTGCATGCAAATGTACAATATTTCTTACGAGTTTAACAACGCTGCTCGTTTTTGTTGAACGATAACGTTTTATAACACAGACCGTGTTTACAATTAAATATTGCGTTCCGATATACGAACAAATCGACTTTCGAACGGGTCTCCGGAACGTAACCCATTCGTAAGTCGAGGACTGACTGTACTTTAGCAGGCTGATGACAGCTCATTGAAGTGGCTGATATCATCATCACAAGAGCCGAATTGATTCAAGAGCCGAATGGCTCACAGGGCTATACCTAAAAAATGAACTTGATCACACGTAATTTATAGCCGCAGCCAAAAAAAATCTCAACTCGTGTTTGGAAATGTAGAGGTCAAAACCGGAGGCACCCTGGGGACAGTAAGCGCGACCACGAGTAGCGAGAACACGTGGACTCCGAATATACGGCACAGGTCTTTTGAGGGTCTGGGATCGAATAACGACCTCCTGTATTCCAGGCGATGGAGATAACGTCTCGCCATCGGGGCGTGCCGTTAAGTCCTGCAAAGTGGCCTTATAATTATTTACACAGCAGGGGGCGCGGTTTCCCACACTGTTATAAGTTTGTCTCGTGTGTCCAATGAAACCCAGATTTGAGAACTCAGTTTTATCGCAGGTGGCTGAACCCCAGATTCGAATCCAGGATGTAAAACGTTTGTAGTCTGATTGTTACGCTGTTAATGGTGGTGATGGCGGTGGTGGTGGTAATGAAGGGCATTGATATTATGGTGGTGATGGTAATGAAGGGCATTAATATTATGGTGGTGATGGTGGTGATGGTAACCCTGGTCTAGTTTGAAACTCATCTCACGACTGCTTGGATCTCTGCTCCTAAACTGAGCACATGTCAGAAAAAAACAAGTTCCTGTCAATCCACACCGACCTTCGCTGTGAAGTCTGGTCAATCAAGCCCCATGACCGACACGGTGTGGGTAGGCCTTCATCACTCGGTGCTTTACGTCGTTATTGTTATCATGATCATCTCCATGTAAACCATTGTAAGCATGCCGACGCATTATTTGGTGAATTCATACCGGACTTGGGTGTGCCGGAGGCTTCAGTTATTCAGCCCGCCACCTTGAAATAGCGAGCGATGGCCCCACCATGCGGTACCTCACCACCCCAATGCATCCCAACTCGCAACCCACCACTCGCCAACACAAGCCCCACCAGACATCCAACAGGGGGAAAAAAACCCACAGATCCCCCGTATAGCCTTTGCAGAATTTTAGGGAAAGTGCTGTTAGCGAGCACCTATGAAGGCCGGTAAAGCAGAGAAAGGGGTGGGTGGCCAACACGCCCGGCCGCCTTTGTCTTCCTTGAGGCGATGTTTTCACATCGCACCAGGTACTCATTTGAGGCCGAGTTGATCTGGAGGAGGCACAGGACCGGTTAGGGTGATCGTCACTGGGTGTTGGTGGCCGTGAGCTGAGAATCGACCTCGGGTCTCGTAACGCAGTGCGCTCACCGCTGCGTTACCACCCCCCACCAAACAAAGACAAAAGATCCCCCGTATAGTCTGTAGCAGACTTGGGGCAAGTGCTATTAGCGAGCACCTATGAAGGCCGGCACGGCACACGAGGAGGTGGGCAGGTGACCAGCACCACGCCAAGGCCGCCTTTGTCTCCCTAGCGGCGATGTTTACTACACACCCGCACTAGGTACTCATTTGAGGCTGAGCCGATCTAGGGGAGGCCCAGAACCGGTTCAGATAAATCGTCACTGGGTGTTGATGGCCGTGAACGGGAATCGAACCCGGTCCCCTACTGCATCCAGCACTCCTCACTCGCCACGTTAACAAACTCACTTCGGTTTAACACGGACTTGTCGCCTTTCGCGACAAAGTGTTATCCATACTAAGAGTTTTTTTTTGTTGGGTTATATCTCGTAAGTATGAATGTGTCGTTAAACCCGCCACCACCCGACCCAGTTCTGGCTGCCCGGCTGATGCCAGTTGTAAGTAGTGGCGAAACGTCGTACTCGAATTGTACATGTTGTGGGCTTCACTCGTCACGCATCGGCACGGGTTTGTTTAAGTGACAAAACTTCACCATATTCTTTGGGTCTTTCGGTAAAGTCACGTAGATAGGTTCATAGAAAATAACCAAAAACTGCGACGTTTTGATCGCAACACAAGCGGTCGTCATCAGGACAAGGGGGTTAGCCTCTGAAGGCAAAACTACAATCGAAACGTAGTTTTTTGTTATTTTCTTTGAACCTATCTTCGTGACTTTACCGAACGACCCAAATAATATAAATTCCTGCAGTCACGAAAGCTTTAAGTCAATGTTTAAAACCTTACCAATTGGCCGTGTCGGGTGGTGGCGGGTTTTAACAACACACATTAATAATTTTACGCGAATCTAACTCCCCCTCCCTCCACTTCACACAACAAAAATTAACCCGTAAAAACAAAGTTTTTCACTATAAATCCTTTATATGCGTGGCGGCTAGAGTCCTCTCGTCCTCTGGCTTGAGATGGCTGCCACCTATGGGTCAGATGATTGCATTCCAGCATTAAGCAATTGGTAATTAAATATATTTTTGTCCTAAAAAGTGTAAAATTTTGGAAAAAAAATGTCACGAACATTGTCACGCACAACGAGTCTGTGTGGAAAATGTCAGCTCGATTGGATCACGGGAAGTGAGCTAAAAAACGACCGAAAGATTTGCACGGTCGTAAGCAAGCAAGCAAGTGAACTTAATATAAAGGATTTAAAAAGAAACCTCCGTTACGGAAACTCAACTTAACCCGTAGTTAAACCCCGGAATGTCGGAGCACTTCAAGCCCAGCCGAGCGCACACCGCCCCATTGCCGCATGTTCGTCAACCGCCTCCGCTTCCACCCCCCCCCCATCATCAAACGCGATAGACAGCCAATGGGGTACAAGCAACATCACGGGGGGGGGGCTGGGGGGGGTGAATAAAACCGGCGGGGGTCCCTCGCTGCGTCTCTGCGTGAGCGAGGCGCGGAGCGAGTCGCGAAGAAGGCAGAGATCGGAGGGGGATATCGCGACCTCGACTCCTGCTGTCCCAGACACACCGCGCCGTCAACATCACTCGGATAAAACCCAACCACGCAAACAACCAATATCGGGGTTTCTCGCGAGTTCTCTTCCGTTATTCACCTGCAGCGCAAACATAAAGAGCTGCTGCTGCTGTATTGTGGACAAGGATTCCCCGTGTCGTCGTACAGGCTGCTGGGGGCAAGCGCAGGAACACGCGCGCGACGGAGTCACCTCCAGAGCTTCAACTCTGGCAACCTCCAGCTGAGCGGTCGTCCGTTCGTGGCACAAACTCGAAACAGAAACGTAACGAGAAATACAAAAAAAACACCTGGTGGTGGTGGCAGCATCCTCCTCATCCTCCCCATCATCAGCAGTAGCAGCAGCAAGCAAGCGGTGACATCCTCGTCCGTGCCAAAGACGGAAGGATCGTTCTCCCCGCGTGCGTAACGCCTCGAAACTCTGCGAACAAACGATGTACGAGATGGACTCCCTGTCGCCTCCGTCTCCCTCGAGGAGTCTCGTGACGGACGAGGAGGAAGAGGCTCCCCTGGGGAGATACCGGAGCCCCTTTGGAGGGGCGGCGGCGGCGGCGAGGAAGCGATCGGGGCTTCGCGGCGACTCGGCCGTCACTCCGGGATGCAAGAAGGGCAAGCGAAGCGCCGCTGGCGGCGTCAACGGATCAATGGGCCATCATCAACAGCTGCTGCTGCTACAGACAAACCATCACCAGCTGCCGCAACAGCAGAATCGGCAGGACAGCGACCACCACCAGCAACAGCAGCAGCAGCAGCATCATCCGGAGCATCATCATCATCAGCAGCAGCAGAATCAAAATGAACCGGAATCGCAAAACCAGCGGTTCGTGGCAAACGTGAGAGAGAGGCAGCGCACGCAGTCGCTCAACGACGCCTTCGCCTCGCTGCGCAAGATCATCCCGACGTTGCCCTCGGACAAGCTGAGCAAGATCCAGACTCTGAAGCTCGCGGCGAGGTACATCGACTTCCTCTACCAGGTGCTGCAGAGCGACGCGGTCGAGGGCAGGGCGGTGGCGGCGGCTCCCAGCTGCAGCTACGCGGCCACGGAGCGCCTGAGCTACGCTTTCTCCGTCTGGAGGATGGAGGGAGCCTGGTCCATGTCGGCGTCGCATTGATGGAGGGTCGTGCTGGTTGGTGGTGGTGAGGGGTGGTGGTGGTGGTATTCTTAGTCGGTAAAGTCACGTAGGTAAAAAATGTAAATGAATAAAAGTAAAATAAAATGAAAATCACGACGTTTCGGAGGCAACACAAGCTTCCGTCTTCAGGTGGAACCGTCACAGCACGATAGCTGCATCA
>JAAXLI020001231.1:204027-214672 GCA_014621495.2 Entosphenus tridentatus | reverse complement strand
AAGATTGGTGGTGTGGATCGGCGGTGGTGGTGGTGATGATTGGTGGTGATGGTGGTGGTGTTGAAGATTGGTGGTGGTGATGATAGGTGGTGATGGTGGTGGTGTGGAACGGTGGTGGTGGTGAGGTTTGGTGGTGGTTAGTGAGGATTGGTGGGTAGTGCTGATGATTGATGTTGATTGTGAGGATTTCTGAGTGGCGGCGAGCATTGGTGGGTGAGTGGTTACATTGATTTAGGGTGGTGGGTGTCCTCGTGTTGGTTGATGACGCTATTGATGAGTACTGGTGAGGATTGTGCATAGTGAGTGGTGGCGAACGGTGAGGATGGTGGGTGGTGGTGGTGGTGGTGTTGATCGTGGGAGCCTATTGAGAGCTATTGCGCGTCGCTTTCTCAATGGAGGCCTGGGAGATCGGTGACTCAACTCATCACCATGATCAGCCATGATCCATCTACTGCTGGATGAAGGCCCCCTCGGAACGGCCGCCAACTCTCATGGTCGTGCATTGCAGCGATCCACCTAGGCACCGCACACGAACTGATTGGATGGGATAATGAATAATCAAAAATAGTAATTGTTAATTATTGTATGTACGTATACATGTGCACTGCCAGGTCGTGTTTATATTATAACTTCTTCTGGATTGACTAAAGGTCACTGGGTGCATATTGCAATGAGCATTCGCGATGAGGATTTGTCAGGGTTATTGAATACAATCTGAATCTCAAGATGCTGTCACACTGAACGACAGACAGAGAGAGAATCATTCCGAATGATTCGGAACGTTGAATTTCAGTCTCGGGCACTCGATCCACGGCTTGTCTAGAGGCACAGCCCCGGTTCGTGTCGATCCACTGCTGGAGGAAGGCCTCCCTACGCCGAATAGACGGCAATGGGTTCCGAATGGTCGTCTGTGAAAACAATAGCTTCGTAAAATTCCTCCAGTATACATCTAGACTTAAAGCTTTCGTGACTGCAGGAATTCATATTATTTGGGTCTGTCGGTAAAGTCGCGCAGATAGGTTGGAAGAAAATAATGATGAACAAGTTATATTTTGTTCTTTTCTTTGAACCTATCTACTTGACATTACCGAAAGACCCCAAGAATATGAATTCCTCCAGTATAATTAATGTGTTGATGAAGCATACTTCACCACGCTGGTCTGCGCGGGTTTGTGACGGCGCGCCGTGGATATTTCTCGTACTGTCCAGAGCGGCTGAAAAACTAATTCGCTGCTTAGCTTTCGAGGTTGTGACAAGATGGGGAGCGCTACGGCGGATGTGTGGTCATTTTTTCGAAGGGAAGTCAAACTTACGAAACGATATAGCACCTTGATTTTGACATAAAAATAAATCTAGACAATCAACGATCCAGGATCGCACACGCGTTTGATCACATTCCGAACGTCGATTTAACATTTTTTTAATTAAATTCCACTTGTAAACACATGCCGTGAGGAAGGTTCATTGCCCGAAACGTCGCCGATTATCTACTTTTTTCTTCTAAGACCACACATGATGTTATTGATTAACATGTTGAATGTTATTGTTTTTTTATTGTCCGTGTGCACCACTGCCATCGCAGTAGCAGCAGCATCACCAAATAATGTGTTCCAAAGTAAAAAAAAATGCATGCGTGTAAATACAATATATATAATTAATTGATAAACATATATATATACATAATTTGATGGTGATAGCAAATGTACAACTCTTGCCAATCCACTGATGGACGAAGGCTCTCGTGACCATACTTCACCGCGCTGGTAAAAGTGCGAGTTGACGGAGCGGGGGTGTGAGACCCAGGTCAGTCAGATATCGCTCGCTGCTGATGTTTGCCGTAGACTGGGAATCAAACTCAGTCTCGGGTCGCCTCGTGGGTGGGATAAAGTGTGGGGACTGCCCCCTCTTCCGAGACATACTGGCCAGCAGTGGAAGAGTCTGCCAGATGACGTCTAGAGGGACCCATTCAGCCAGCAGTGGAGTGAGCAGGCAGTTGCAGGGCTGCGCCTTGTATCACTTCAGCTGCCGATGAAATGTGCCTTGTCACGCGCGTGCCTTCGATAATGAGCGTGAGACGTCATCACGGTCTGAGATTTAATAAAGAAAAACTTATTTTTTTTTCACTTGCGAATGTTGAAAGGAATCGAAATACTCACGAAATCATAACGTCGCTTTTGTTTTACAAATGTCATCGTGTGTGATTGTGTGTACCCCAAACCGCCGAGGTCTAAACCACGTGTTTGTGTATCATCATTTGCATGCGATTGAGACAATGCAATACGCCTTTATAAATATGTATCGGATTTTAAGGAACCTAACATTCTTTTGAAAGTTCGTGTTAACTTTGTGCGAGCCACGTACGTACAACATCGTGTTTTTTTTTACTCGGGGTATTGCAGCACGTTGACTAATATCGATTACAAGGCTCACGCAACGCGCGTGCATCCATTTGAAGGTATCGATTATTTACGGTCTGCACAAAAAGAGTCCGTGTAGGTTTCACGGTGTGAACACTATTAGTACAAAACCAGACAAGCAAAATAAACGAGACGACAACAAAAACAAGCGACTAAAATGATCGATTATAGGAAATTCTAGGTGGGGAGTGGGACAGTGCATTTGGTTATCGCCAGGGCTTCATTTCAGCGGGCTCGAAAACCCTGGCAGACCACATCTGTCGACTTCCTATTCAGTGAGACGTTAAGCCCGGCTTATCTCCATATATATCATTATTAATGTTACTTTTTACATAGTCGCATGAATTAGCGGAGTGGAGGAGGGTCAAAAAGTTTTGAGAATTAAATAAAAAATCCCAAAAAATCAGACGATCTTGCATCGGCCGTTGTCTGAATTATAAATGGGGTGGGGGGGGGGTTCCTGCTCATGAATGAAATACAATTCAGATGTATTTATATTTTATGCTTCACGCTGATGATTGACGATGTTTGAAATAGAGCGAGGTGAGTTGCATTCGTTGTGAACTTTTAATTCGTGCTATTCATAATAACTGTCCATGACTGTCACGACGACGGTGTTTTATTTCACGCAACTCTACAACTCTCTCGCTAACGAGGCGATTCGGCCAAGTTGTTCCACGAGACGGAGACTTCGATTCGGAAATCTCCCACGTGCCAAGAGTCCATCCCGCGGAAGTAACACATATATATCATAATTATATATACATACAATTCAATATAATTCTAGATGTGTACGAGCATCTTTCCCGGAGAGGTTCTTATCTATGTATACTGCTTATAAATGTATCCATAATTATATATTTACACACGTTTTGTGAGTGTGTTTCAATAATTGTACGTATAAAAATGGTTTATATAGCATTATGTATAAGAACCTCTACCAGAAAGTTCCTTCCCCAATCACATCACATTGTCTCTGAAACTGCGGCCATCTGAGATGGCCGGGAGCCTCACAGCTCAGTACACTGAGTCGGCACCGCTGGGAAAGAGCTTCATAGCTCATCGGATTCCTCCAGCAGAAAGAAATCGTCTGATTCTGAGCCCCGGGCTCGACTCGTCTCTGTTTTGCAGGCCATCTGCTCAGTGACGCTGTGCTCCGCACAGGGACAGCTGTACACGGCAGGGGGCCCTTTTGGAAATTAAAAACATGTGTTGAGAACGTTCGCTGCAACTCAATATTATTATCTGCACGTGCTGCACGAGCCCGATGATGAGTATACACGGCCAACGTGGCGTGACGTGGTCGGGGCAGGTTGTGCAGTCTTTGACATTTCGCAGCCAGTGCACGTGGCAACGAGATTATTTATGTTTAATGATTTATTTTTACTTGCTCAGCTTATTTCCTTTAAAATGTTAATGTCCAATGAGGCATTGAGGCAGAATAATGGGGGAAATGTTTAGGTTTTCAAGCATGGGGAGATTTATTTAAAAGATAAATACAGTCTGTATGTATACTATATACGTGCATGCATGTTAAAATTTGTGCTCATTTATGCATGCGTTTCATTGCATTGCCAGAGTGATGTATCGAGTTTTCGTCGACAATTATTGTCGTGGTTGTTTTTAAAGATTAATGCGGAAGTGACGAGGCTTCATGAATTACTCCTTTTTTTCATGAATTTTATTCCACCGCAAATGTTATTTTGCAATAAAGTGAGCATGTCGATGTCATGAGTGTAACGACCTTGTTGGAATTGCCGTGGATTATTTACTCATCCACTTCGGCGTGCCACCGTGCACGAGTAAAATAATGCCGGGCTCACGGAAGAGAAAATTACGAAAGGAAAACTGAAAAGTGGCACAGCGAGGCACGGAGAGATGTGTGCTGGGAATTATCTTGAAAACAGAGAGAGAAACGTTTGGCTTTTAAACAACTTTTATTGCCGCCAGCAGCAAAAGCACTGGAGGCGATTTCGATGTGAAATACACAAAGTCACCAGCAAACAAATGAAAACAAACGCTACAAATCCACGCGCTGTGGCGCTAAAAGCACCGCACACAACACGAAAGAAAAGTCACGTGGTGGCTGTGGTGGTGGTGGTGGTCATCGCGCACGCCACGGTGACGAGCGAGCGCTTCAGAAGGTGAACACGAGGGTGCCGTCCACGCTGGTACAGAGAGGGGCTTTTCCGGCTCCCCAGCGTTCGAAGAAGACGTGAGAGAGAGATGAACAAGTGGGTCAGAGAACAAACGCATGTTTAAAGGCAGCATCCTTCCGTTCCTCTCTTAAAAGCCCTCACCTCTTCTCTGTTGCTCGTTCTCTTCCTCTCGCCCCCCTCCACTCCTTCCCGTCCCTCCCCTACGCTGACGCCACGGTGGCTAGATGTTAGCTACCTCGCCAGGTATACAGAAGGTCGTGGGATCGATGCCGACACTGACGCCTGCTGTATATTTGGAGTTTGCGGTGTCTCTCTCCCCGTGGTTGCGTGGATTTTTTCTCCGGGTTCTCCGGGTTTTTCCCTCCACATTTAGTATCGACATCACGCGTTTAGAGTATTTGGCCGCTATACATTGCCACGCGATAAGCCACGTCGTTGAGCTATCATCTGTGGCCAGGTCGCTTCTGAAAAAAGAGCTGTATAGCTCAGTGGGTCTTACCTGGTCAAATAAAACGTAGGTTATAGTTTGATTAACACGTGGGCTTTCACGACTGATATCCATAATACAGGTTTTTTTGGGGGGTTAGATCGTGTAAATATATAAATGTGTCGTTAAACCCGCCACCACCCGACACAGCCAACTAGTAAGGGTTGTCACGTGAACAGAACGTGGCCAATTCGTCGCTAGTACAGCACTAACCGGTGTGTTGGAGAGCCAAGCCACAACATTTACAATCTGAGAACGACGTTTCGGCAGGAATTACAACCGGCATCATCAGGCGTCAGCCAGATCTGTGAAGACGTCTTCCTGTTGTTGCGTTAACCACTTGAAACGAGTGCGGCTACAGCATGAGTAAGTAATTCACTCTTATTAAGTAAGTTTATTCACTTTTATTTGGCCGTATAAACAAATCGCCGCTACTAAAGGTGAATCCGCCTCTCGGCCTGATGATGCCGGTTGTAGATTACTGGCGAAACGTCATTCTCAGATTGTAAATGTTGTGGCTTGGCTCACCAAAACACCCGTATGCTGTACTAGTAACAAATTTCCATGTTATGTTTACGTGACGAACCTTACTAGTTGGCTGTGTCAGGTGGTGGCGGGTTTGACGACACATTTATATATTTACACGATCTAAACCCCCCCCTCTAAAAAAAAAAACCTGTATTATGGATCATTCCATTCTGTCGCCGTTTTGTTCGGCTACGCCATCAAGCGTCTTGGAGCGAAGGCGCTCCACGTAAAGATGCAAACAAACCGATACAAGATCCACGATTAGAATCGATGAAGAAACAACTGTCGGCGGCCCTCGGTTAGCAGGGACACGTCCCGTGGCTCGAAGCAGAAGGGACGGCGGGAGAGGGCCGAGACTGACGACGGAACGACAGCCAAAGGACGGAACTCGCCCGAGAGCACGACGGCCGTAGGGGAGAGATGGGGGGGGGGACGAAATCCGTCTGGACGCACGAGCAGACGTGAATGATTGAATGATTAACACTGGTCAAAAAAAAAAAAACATTTTTTTCTGGCCTGGACTTTTGCAGCTGTTTTAGACTAATTTCAGGGTGCTGATTCCAAATCTGATCTCAGATTTGCTCTATCACATCTCATTTTTATGCTATCGGCATACCCCATTTTCATTGATTTTACCCGAAATTAACTCTGTCACTTATGGATTGCAAGTTGTTGCGAGTCAGTGACTGCTTTAGTGTTAAAATATGGTGCTGTATTTTTAGGATAGTGTGTTTATAATATCATTTCATGTAGATATCCACATTTATGTAATATTTTTCTTCTGCAGTTTCTATTGAAAATGCAATATTTGATATCTCAAAAACCTGACGTGATAGACAAAAACTGATGCCAGATTTGGAATCAGCACCCCAAAATTACCTTAAAACCGTTGGAATACCTTATGCCAGAAAAAATGTGTTGACCAGTGAATTATCCATCGTATATGACGACGAGATGCGGCGGCTTGAGTGAGGCCTTCATCCAGCGGTGGATTGACCGTGGCCGATGACAACGCTGTACGCGGCGATCCATTTATAGACACCCCGTCAGCTGTCGAAGGCCATCTTCGCAACGGCCGATTGACCGCCATTGGTGGGTTGTACCCGTTATTATAGTGGGGTATCTATAAATGGATCGGTACGTATTTAGAGTTGGGAGGTGCGGCTATGTGCCCGGCCAATACCTGAGTTTGACTCCCGGTGGGGAGAAACATCTGAGCCACTCCCCGGTCCCTTCACCAACCCACCCTGACCACCGTGGTGAAGTATGGTCAAACACTCCCCCACGTATTATTTCACGTTACAAAATTATACAAGGTCATGGGACCTCCTTTGCCGGTAACAAAATATGAGATTCGGTTTTTCCTCCTTTTTTTCTGGCAACAAAACAGGTGTTGAGATGTTAAAACACCAAATTGAAACCTTTTACAAGGAATCATGTCTGCATTAACCACAATACTTGTGGTCAGAATGCAAACAAAAAACACATAATATTTGCATTGTCCTTGAAACTGATTGGTCCACACCAGAGACGGCTTTCCCTACCTCTGGTGAGGACCCATGCATATATTATCAGAGTATGTTTTTGTTTGCATTTTGACCACAAGTATTGTGGTTAATGCAGACACGATTCCTTGTAAAAGGTTCCAGTTTGGTGTTTTAACAACTTAACACCTGTTGGCAGATAAAAGGGGAAACCCCCTATTCTCACTATACAAGGTGTTTATAATCATTACAATAATTCATTACTTTTTGTTAGACATTTCCCCAATGTAACAACAACAAAAATCCATTATTTAGTTCCGTGAAGTCACCTTCCTAGGGGGGTGGGGGGCTGGTGGTGGCTGCGGTGCTCTTTTCACGCAGGGTGGTGCACCGCTAGCTTCTAGAGATCCATCGTGGCGCGCAGTTAGACTTTGACTTTTAAACAACTTTTATTGCCGCCAGCAGCAACAGCACTGGGCGCGATTTCGATATGAAATACACAAAGTCACCAGCAAACAAATGAATTTAATTTAACGCTACAAATCAACGCGCTGTGGCGCTAAAAGCACCGCGCACAACACGAAAGAAAAGTCACGTGGTGGTGGTGGTCATCGCGAACGCCACGGTGACGAGCGAGTGCTTCAGAAGGTGAACACGAGGGTGCCGTGCAAGCTGGTACAGAGGGCCCTTCCGGCTCCCCATCGTTTGAAGAAGACGTGCACATCACCGACATGTGTGTGGTACGCATGTTCCAGCCGGAGCCGGAGGGAGGGAGGGGGGGAGGGAGGGAGGGGGTGGCAGTCGTGCCGATGTCTCGGATGTGCGTGTGGGCGGTGGGGTAAATCGATTGTGAGTGCCGTGTCGACGCGTCGGCGTGGTGCTCTCCGCTGGCACCAATTCACATCTGAGCAGCGAGCGCCTCTGCGTCTCATTTAGCGTCTCTGCGGTTCCGTCTTCCGGCCGGGGGTGGGGGAGGAGGGAGAAGCAGAAAAAAAGAAGAAGAAGAAGAAAAGACCGTGCACGCGAATAAATACCAGCCCTCGGCACTGTCCGGGACTGAGCTCCGGAAAAAAATGTCCTCACCCACCCACCAACGCCACGACCGCTATCCACCCACCATCCCGAGCTGTCAGGGATGGTGGTGGTGGTGGAGGGACGAACCTTGGGGGAGGAGGGAGCAGCTATAAAATGCGCCGTGAGAAATTAAGCCCATAATTTAACAAGCTAATTGAACGGATGCAATAATTGACGTGATAAATTAAGACAAGACGCACGCGCGATCAGAGCTGATGTACGGGCTACATCTGTGTTTGCGTGTGCGTGTGTGTGTATGTGTGTATGCGTGTACGTACGTGTGTGTTTGGTGGTGGTGGGTAGTGTAGTGGGGAGCGGTAGTGTAGCGGTTAGCGCGCTGCGCTATGAACCTGGCGACCCGGGTTCGATTCCCGCTCACGGCTAACACCAGTGACGATTATCTGAACCCGTCCTGGGCTTCCCCTAGGTCGACTCAGCCTTAAATGAGTACCTGGTGCGGTGTGTAAACATCGCCACTGGGGAGACAAAGGCGGTCGGACGTGGTGCTGGCCACCCACCGCCTCGTGTGCCGTGCCGGCTTTCATAGGTGCTCGCTAACAGCACTTGCCCCTACAGTCTGTTAAGGCTATACGGGGGGTCTTTGGTGGGTAGTGTAGCGGTCAGCATGCTGCGCTACGAACCCGGTGAACCGAGTTCGATTCCCGCTCACGGCCAACGTCAGTGACGAGTATCTGAACTGGTCCTGGGCGCTCCCCGTAGCCGACTGAGCCTCAAATGAGTACCTGGTGCGGTGTGTAAACATCGCCACTGGGGAGACAAAGGCGGTCGGACGTGGTGCTGGCCACCCACCGCCTCGTGTGCCGTGCCGGCCTTCATAGGTGCTCGCTAACAGTACTTGGCCCAAACTTATGTGAAGACTATACGGGGGAATCCTTGTCCTTTGTGTATTAATCTTTTGTATGAGTACGCACATGTGGTACTACGCAGCCCATCAGTACTCTGTTCAATGCGGAGAGCATACACGCACTGGACAAGAATTGATTTTGCTTGCAAACGTTGCCTCGTAACGAAATAAAGACCGCAATGCTTCCTCCATTACACCAGATCTCGGAAGCTAAGCAGGTGTTGAGCCTGGAGGCTTCTTGGATGGGCGACCGCCACGCACGGTGTTGCAGGCTGATGTAACAGTACGTATGTTGAACTTCTTTCGCACCGCACGTAGCCAAGATGCGATCGCGCTAAACTTGGACACGCACTGTCGTTGCCACGTCGCAATGATGCCTCCTCTAGCACCCGATTAGTGCGGCCGCTGAGATGCTCGCAGTGGCGGATACACTTTGGTTTTGTGGGCCCTTGGGAAGCCGTTAGGTCTCGTGTGGCCGCGAGTCTGTGTAAAATTAAGTCGCGGGCCATGTTTGTCCATTTTCAAAGTATCAAATTACATAGTTTTTTTTATCGTATCAAAAGCGACCTGTTTGCCACAAATGACAGCTCTAAATGCGTGTTGTTATTTCTAAATGTGGAGGGAAAAACTGGAGGACCCAGATAAAAATCCACGCGACCACGGGGAGAAAGAGAGAGACGCCAACTCCAAATATACAGCAGCAGGCTTCAGGGATCGAATCCACGACCTCCTGCATACCAGGCGAGAGAGTTAACATCTCGTAGCCACCGGCCATTCATTGTTGACCATCGACTGCTATCAATCGTCATTCTTTCACTTCCTCTTGGTCGTTTCCCAAATATTATTCACCTCCATCATCTAACTCGGCAAGGTTTTTCTGCTGTTCTCAGCATCACTTTGGAAACTTTCCTAACTCACAGGTCACGATTCGGGGTGGGCTGACCCGCAGCCAATCCCTACCCCCCCCCCCCCAGCGCTCACCACTCCGCCCACCAACCCCAACGTCTTCTGCCCTCCCCTTGCTTCCACCTGACCCTCTCGTCCCCCACATGCCCCTGTGTCACTGACCCCTGTGAGACCCCTTCGAGGGGGATCACCGGGGGGGGTTGTCATTCCCCCCCCCTTGGGATCAATTTGCGGTGGTGAACCAGCGCCTCGGATCGATCCGGGACTATGGCATTCAAGTGGTTGCATATCTCACATTACAGATTCATCATCAGCGATTGGTTTATCCGCTGCTGGACGGAGGCCTTTCCATGCCATCACCAGCCCCTACTGGACATCTGTGCAAAAGAGCTTCATAGCTCATCGGATTCGTCCAGTATAAATACACATTATGATTCTACCTAGTAATGGCGTGCCCTTCCCAAGCCTCATTTACTTTTTATGAAAGGCTACGAGCAGGGGTCACCAATCAAAACAAAGAGAAGAGCCATTTATTTCGAATTCAGTATTTTTTTAAAATATATTTCAAGAACCGCAATTCACTGTGGTGAATACGAGACGACCCTTAATAAATAACCTCGTGAAGCAGTCCGGAATGATCCGCATGCGGCTCCAGAGCCACAGGTTGGCGACCCTTGCCCATGGTGAACTGGACTTCCATGGTGAACTGGAGTTCCACGGTGAAC
>JAAXLI020001231.1:151530-171303 GCA_014621495.2 Entosphenus tridentatus | reverse complement strand
CTTGCGTTGTGGCCGAAACGTCGTGAGAATTATTTTATTATGTTTTATTTTTATTATTTTATTACTTCCCTCCTACGTGACTTTACCGAAAAAACCCAAGAGTACGGTTCAGCAACTTGGAAATATTTCTGCATCGAGTGTACCTTTCTCTGTTATGGCTGTGGCGACAAATCACGTGGACTACTCGAGTCCACCTGCGTCCGCGGAAAAGATACAGAGATAAATTGAGCCCTGTCAGTATGGTTCAATAGGCACTCGCATTCATATAAGTTTTGTTTTAAGCAACGAGTATGGTTGCTCATACAATACTGATTGTCAGATAATTATTTTAAAATATAAGGGGTTGCGGTTAGTATGCGGAACGGCAATAATTTTGTGCAGTTGGTGTTTGCGCCATTCATATGGCGCAAGGCTATCACGAAGAAGCTGTGTTTCACAGTTGGGGGCAACGTTACTCGCTGTAATCTCAAATTTCTCATATTTGGACCATGAAAGCCGTTACGCATTGAAAGGCCTACTCATTTTGAATGACCACCAGCTGATGTTTCACGTCCATTGTGAAACGGACGGCCACTTATTTTGTAGTTAATACACCCGCGGCAATAACCAGGGTGGGCTGCCGGATTCGAACCTATAGCCTCTGCAACAATCGAGCGAATGCGCTTACCACTGGGGCCACGTCACCTTCCCCAAATTACTTGTGTTGCCGTACGTAGCATATGGGGGGGGGGGGGGGGCGCACGTTGTTTTTTGCTTGAACGTAGGCCAAAAAAACACCTCCATGGGAATCCACGCACATGGTGCGGAGTGTGGGGTTGCGTGTGACAACGTTGGAAGGTGGTGTGGCCGTTGTTCGTGGGCGCGTGAAGGGTTTGCCAGCTTGTTCATTGTTTTTGCGCTTTGGCAAGTATGAGTCAGAGCGGTGAGCTTTGTTAATGATGATGATGATGAAACTTGTGATGGGGTAATGGCATTAAGAGCGTGTGTGACCTCTGAGTGTGACCTGAGTGTGCGTGTGACGATCGCTGTGTACCTTGGACCCACGTTTCTCTCAGCAGTGTATTTGACACCAGTCTGCCAAAGTGCGATGCGGATTACTCGTTTATTACCCTATTCTCCGGATGATGAGATGCTCCGGAAAGTAAGACTCGTTTCTTATTTGTGTCCGGTGTCGGTACATTTAGACAAATCTGGTCACGCAACACACACACCGACTGTATTATAACACTCATCCCCTCCTCCCCAACTCTTTCCTTAAGATACGGCAAAAGAAAAGAAAAAAAAACGTCGTTTCATCCGGAGACTTAAGTTATGACTAGTTTTACATGGCTTGTGACCAAATAATCTGGAGAGCACCTGAATTCCGTCAGGTCTTGGATATTTCTCAGATTGGGCCGACCACTGTGCGTACAACAGGCCTTACACGCTGGGGGGCGGGGTGGGGTGGGGGGAGCTACATTATATGTGATCAAAAATAATTGTTACGCTGTGTTACGCTGCCACGTTCACGCTCCTATTCGCTTTCTCCAGGCCCCCGCACTCGACGAGTGTGATGAAGCGTGGCCAAGTAACCCCCGTGACCTGCTTGGTGGAGGGTAGGCCTTCATCCAGCAGTTGATTGACAGGAGGCCTCTTTAGCTTCGGGTTTCTTCTTATCACAGTGATTCTCAATCTTTTGGGGGTGGAATGGTCACCGATGCGTGGATTAATAACGATATGTGCACTGAATCTCGCGTGTGTAAGACATTTTATGTTTTTTATTTGTGTATGTTGTATGGGTGCGTGATGGGTTCACATTGCTCCTGCAGCCACTGGAGGCCACTACGTTAATTCCGCATGTCCAATTGGCACGGTTGGCTACGTACGGTGCAAAATAAGTTCAACATACATACATTCACCATCACGTTAAAGAGAGAATCGCTTGTGGACCCGGAACTGTGGCCATGATTTGCAAAATATAATCACTCCTAACATCTGTATAGTGGTCGAGTCTAACGATGGAGTGGCAGCCAAAGGAGGAAATGCAGCCGGAATGTTTCAACCGCGGAGACGAGCGATAAAATCAGCTCGTGTGCAGGTCAGAGGTCGGCGACCCAAATAGGAAGAAGAGCCATTTTTTTTCTAATTGGGGAAAAAAAAAAACCCTCTATTTCAAGAGCCGCAGTGCACGTGAATACGAGATGGCGGTCCTTAATCACAAGACCGCGAGAGATGGCGATGACTTGGTGGGGGGGGGGGCCTTCAATTGAGCAGTTGGATAGATTGTGGCTTATGACGACGGTTATTTTTTGCTCCAAAAGGCAAGCCACACTGTACCATCGCGGGCACGGCATTGTGAGAATGAAGGCGGTCGACTTGCGTAACGCCGCACGGAGCGACACTGAATTCCTCTCGTGTTTGTTTGGCCCTTTGAAATTAAACGTGCATAAACTAAACATCCAGCTGAGCTCGTTTGAGCCAAAGGCTGTCCTTGTGACAATCGCTGACAGTGGGCCGTCTGCTTTGAAAAGTTTCACCGACAGTACCAAAGATAAAAAAAATGTAAACTAAACTATGAATTAAGCTAAAGTATTTTGTATTACCAGGTAAAGCCCACTGAACTATATACAGCTCTTTTAAAGAAAATACCTGGCCACAAATGATAGCTCAACGAAGCGGCTTATGTGGAAATTTATAGCAACCAAATACTCTAAAACTAATTTTTCTAAATGTGGAGGGAAAAACCGGAGGACCTGGAGAAAAATCCACGTGGCCACGGGGAGAACATGAAAACTCCAAATATATAAGTGTCAGGGTCGGGATCGAACCCACGACCTCCTGTATACGGAGTGAGGTAGTTAACATCACGCCAACATCGTGAGATGTTTGATTGGTCTTCTTTCGTGTGACGTACATGTCAATCCACTGCTGGATGAGGGTCTCATGCTGTGTATCTCTCGCAGGGTCATTCGACCATGCCATGCTGGACAGTGCGGGTTGGTGAAGCCGGGGGAGTGTTAGCGTCGCAGCAAAGTACAATGCAAAATATTTTTTTCTCCGCTGTCCTCTCTGGATGAAGTAAAAAACTGCCGTGTTAACCTTCCACAGCTCTGGACGGAAGCGTTTATGTGTTAGCACCGTCCGTTCGTCTGTAACTGTTTGGGGGGGGGGTGGCGGGGTTACCCATAACTTTTATAGACACGCTCCAAAGTGAATTAAGCTTTAGTATAAAGTCGTGTTGCTATTAGGGTCTTACCCGAGTGAAAACTGTCCAAATTTGCTCCAAAGATGGTTGCTCTAAGCTTAAGAGGCCCGAAAACAGGGCAAAAAACACCCCTACAATTTGCAAACATGCAAACTCATTTTTAAATCTATTTTACTATTCGTATTTTACCAGGTAAGACCCCCGCCCCCCAACCTGAGCTGTGTAGCTCTTTTTCAGAAGCGACCTCGCCACAAATGATAGCAGCCCAATGACAAGTGGCTTATCGCGTGGACATTTATAGCGGCAGCCAAATACTCTTAAACGCACGGTTCTATTCCACCCTGACGCCCGCCCGTCGGCTTCCGTGCACCGCGAATTAAATACTCGCGGAGAGAAACGCACGTGCCACCATGATCGTTGCGCGCAACCTGTTTCCTTCTTTCATGCGCAAATGCGTCCCGCTTGAGGAACGGCGAAATGTATTTTAGCAAATGCATCTGCGTTTTGTGTTCCCCCCCCCCCCGCCGCAGAGAAACGCGATGCTAATTGTATCGACGACCGTTTGAACACGTTGCCTTGTTTTGTTCCCAAAATTGCGGGAGTCCCGTTTTTTATTTGAGCGTGTGGGTTTGCTTTTTTTACCGCGTGGATTAGTTATTTTTAGAAGCGTGGCCGAGGATGGCGGTGGGGTGCTGGTGGGGGAGAGAAAACAATGCTGTTTGTGAGCGCAACACAAAGCACGGGCCCCCTCAACAAGTGGAGATCAAATTATTTTCCCGAGTACATTTTGGAATTCTCGCTATTCGTAACGGTGCCGCAAAGCCTGTCAACAAAGGCACTGCTGCGTTTCCACGGACGAATACGGTCGGCATTTGTTCGCAGGGCGTCGATATTTGCTCCTTGACTCGACGCAAATAAGTGATTTGCCGGTAGTTGTAGAATTTGCTAAGCGCGTTATTTACATTTGTTTTCAGAATCAGAATATTTATTCATTCTGAAGGAATCCGATGAGCTATGAAGCTCTTTTATTTGGGGCACGTGAGAATGTTTCAACAATAAACAATCCAAAAAACTCGACAGCAGTGCAGGAAAGGAAAAAAAATCGCCCAAAAACATGAAAAATCAAACTAAACCATCCCCATCCTACGAGGCAAAGCCCACTGAGGTATTAACTTATTTCTCAGGAAAGGCTCCCCGAGTCCAAAGACCCTCTTATCCAGGTGGGTCCTGCCGAGTTTGCGCAGTAAGGAATGATGTTGCTGCTGGGCAATACCAATCAAGTGATTTGCTGGCAACGTTTCAGAATCGGGGGATAGTGTTTGGCCAATAACCAGTGACATTCTTTGTTTTATGTTAATATGATTTTTGGCCCCGTGATGCTGACACACATGGCCCTTGCTCTCTTTGGGGTCATGCCACGGGATCTTGAATGATGCCTGCTACGGTGCAGACAGTGGGGTATGTTTCTGGTGTCATTCCGCCCGTGGTATTAACCGGGGCTGCCGCTCTTCTCGAACCAGCAAACCTCCGTAAACAAACTTCAAATGGGCTCTCAACCGCTCTGCGGTGTCCGCCGCCATTTACTCGATACGCATCGAGTAAAATTCCTGTGTTGCTATCTTTTATGCCTCCATCAGGCAAACGAGGAACGTGATGTTTGGTTCCTCTTAATGGCGCATTGCGCGTCAGTTGTAAACATCACTCGCAAACTTGCCAAGCTGCAGCGTGTACAAAATTCTTTGGCTCGTGTCGCGACGGGTACCGCAAGATACGACCGTGTCCGTCCGGTGCTCGCCAAGCTGCATTGGCTTCCGGTTGCCGAGCGAATTCGTTATAATTTCGTCCTCCTCACAGATAAAGTGCTTGTCACGAATGAACCACTATACTTTGCTGATCTAGTCAAGGAGCATAAACCATCACGTGAATTCCGGTCATCCTCGCAACGGCCTTTGGCTCGCCATTGAATAAAGACGGTCACCGTACCGCGCGCTTTCAGATGTGCTTCTGCGGCTATCTGGAACGCTCTTCCTTCTGATATTTGGAAGCCACTGGAGCTATGTACTTTTAAAGCATCTAGATTGATAACGAATTTCTTTAGAACTGCTTTTTGTGTTTAGTTTGTTGACCTTCCCCCGCACCTCCGATTAGTAACGGTTGGTTATGTACGGTGCGAAAGAAGTTCAACATACATAAACACTTTGCCTCCACCATTCAGGTTGCATGACCCTGGAATTTATTGTGAGAGTTCGCTACCTCGCACGCACTTCCTGATCAAGAGAAGTGTAGAGGCACCAGCTTAGAATTGCCTTCTCACGACACCACTGCTGACGGAAGGGCTTCTACCCTAGAGGGTACGGTGTTTTGGCCTACTCTTTCGCGCCGGCCAGGCGTCATGGAAGAGATGGGAGTTTGCCCCACACTTTAGCCAACCACACGCCACCTGCCGATCGACCAACTGGGATGCACCCATCTATACCGCTGGGGTGGACAGAGGCAGTGGGGGAATAGCAAAAAAAGAAATACTTTCACGTTGTATCAACTGCGGTGGTGGTATCATCAGATCGAATTGAACTGGTAACCTCTGCACTGCAAGTCCAGTGTTCTAACCATTACACCGCACGCGGAAAGAGTGGAACGTCAAACAGAATGTTGTCTAATTTGCATGGGGAAACGAGCGACGTTCACGAGAGTTTTGTGTTTGCCTGTTATTTTGGTCTGCGAGCCTTTGAATAACATCTCTCTTTATCATCATCATCATCATCGTCATCATGATCATTATTATTTAAGATTTGATATCACACCTTACACAAGTATAAAACAGTTTAACACGTAGGTTTTCGCGACCAGTATAAAACAGGTCGCGAGGTGCCAACGGAGTAAACGAGAACATACCCTTTTGTTCTTTCGGTAAAGTCACGTAGGTAGAAATAAAACAAAATAAATCACGACGTTTCGAACGCAACACAAGCGCCCGTCCTCGGGTGAAAATCACGATAGCCGCGATGTCTGCAGCGAGCAGCACGTTCAAAACGTCGTGATTTATTTTGTTTTCATCTTCTTGGTTCTTTCGGTAAGTCACGTAGAAGGGAAATAATAAAAATAAAACATGATAAAATAATTCTCACGACGTTTCAGCCACAACGCAAGCAGCCGTTCTCAGGTGAAGAACAGGTCTGTCGGAAAGACAGCGTCTGAATGAACACCACCAGGCTTGGCAGCGTATATTTAAGCTGGGTTGGAGGGGGAAGAGCGCCTTGACAAAGGAATTTGCATATCAAGAGGAATTTAGCATATTTATGGGAAATGCAGATATGGGATTAGTCACTACTTCTGGAATGCGTAGGAGGTGGGCGGGGGGTTTCAAAGTCATATTATGCCCGTGCATTATGCAGGATTAACAGCATCAAAGGGAGGGAGTAGGGTTAGCATTAATAAAGGGAAGGAATGTTAATAGTACAGAGCTGCAGCAACTAAACCACCACGTAAAAAACTAAAATATAAACTACATCAGTATCATCAGTATAATATGCCTCCAGCTAAACTTTTTTATCTTACATCACACGGGTCAAACTTTACCGAAAGAACCAAGAAGATGAATCCCTGAAGTCACGAAAGCTTTAAATCGAAATTATTTTGTTTTATTTCTGCCTACGTGAATTTACCGAAAGAACCAAAGAGTATGGATTCCTGCGGTCACGGAAGCTTCAAATCAAGATTAAACAGTTGAAGCGAGTTCAACACCTTACCCCCCCCCGTTTAGATGGAGTGCTCTTGTCAATAATGTCTGACCCAGCAGGCAGTATTTGTTTAACACGCCTGCAATGCCCACAAGGTCGAAAAATGGTCGGGAGTTTACTTGCTTAAACAAATGCTGTCAGATGTCATTGGTCTGTAAAGGCAGTGTTTGTCTGTAAATTAAATTGATCTGGATGGACAATTTATTGGCACAAAGAAGTTCTGCTGGAATGTTTTTACTGTGCTTAGGTATCAACATTTGCATCTCAAGAAAGTGTTTCAAGACAACCAATATCTGTGTTATACACTTCAGTGTATTATCGACTAACACGCAAAGCAACTCGTGTACAGTGACATCCATTGCATAAAAAAACTGGTCCATAGTTTGCTGCTGGATGATATTGGTCTGTAGAGCCAAGAGGCCAAAGGATGTTGTAGCGCCAGTAGGCCGAAGGACTACACTACATATACAAAGACGGCCCGTACAGCCTTCGCAGACGATTTGGGCAAGTGCTGTTAGCGAGCACCAGTTAGGGCCGACACGGCACCTAAGGGGGCGAGTGACCAGCACCACAGCCAGCTGGCTTGGTTTCCCCCTCTTACACACCGCACCACTTGCTCATTTAATGCCGAGTCGATATAGGGGGAGGCCTTGACCCGGCTCAGCTTCGTCACTGATGTTGGCCGTGGGCGGGAAGCGAACCCGTGCTAACCGCTGCACTACACATCCGCAAACGAATTCACATGCACAGACACACACGTAGACGCACCCAAACGCGCACAGACAGACGAACATACACATGCAAACAAAGACAAAGATCCCCCATATAGCCTGAACAGACTTATGGCGAAGGTGCTGTTCTCGAGCACCTATGAAGGCAGGCACAGCACACGAGGGGGGTGGGTGGTCGGCACCATGCCTGACCACCTTTGTCTCCACAGCGGCGATGTTTTTACGCGTGACACCAGGAACTCATTTGAGTCCGAGTTGACCCAGGGGGAGAGGCCCCAGGACCTGTTCAAATAACCATCGCTGGTGTTGGCCGTGAGCAGGAATCGAACTCGTTTGGCCGGGTTCGTAACGCCGCGCTACCGCTTCCCATAGACCAGCGTACACATGCCCGCCTACGCACGCACACACTAACAACACACACACACACACAAACTGTCACAATGTAGCCCAAGGTGACGGAGAGGGCAGCAGCGTATATGGATTGTTGGGAAAAGCTCAATTGGCTGCGAATGTCTACCATGAGAATGTCGTGCGGCAGCATGCCATCCCAGTTGCACGGTTTCCGCGTGCTCCGCGGCAGCGAGGTGTTTGCACGCACGCAAGTTTAAATTATTTACGGTGCCGTCGAGTGTAATTCCAGCGCCTCCGAGCTCTCCTCCTCCTCGCTCGTCAGTCGCGCGTCCGTCTGTTTTCCAAGCCGCATCCCGTGCGGTCTCTCAAAACTTTGGTGAAAGCCAAGCGTGTCCGTGCACGCTGTCGTCCTCGCGACTCGGATTGCTCGTCGCGACTTCGTGGCTCGGTTGGTGCAATCGACTGGGCTCCCTCGCGTCTGGTTTGCGCCACGCTGTACGTCCCGTCCAGGTTGCCTGCATCGTCTCGTCCGTACACGGTGTTCCTGTTCGTACTAGAATTAGCATCGGCGCTGCCTCGTCCTTAGTTACCGTCCGTCTCGTTAGTGCTCTATGCCTCGTTAGTTTTGTTTCCTCTGTTCAGTTTCTTCTGTGCTGTCTGTCTTGTTTGTACCGTCTCGTTTATACCCTGTCTGTTTTATATTCGGTCTTGTTTGTGTTACCTCTGTTTTGTTCCTACTGGCAGTCTTGTTTGTCCTGCGATCTCCTTCGTTGTGTCTCATTCATTCTGTCCGTCTCGTCTCTTCCCTCTGTCTCTCGTCGATTCTGTTCAGTCCAGCGACGAGCCCGGAAAGGGAAGAGATCAGTCAGCTTTCCTAAAGCAATGTATGCTCACTTGATTTGGAGCTTTCGTGACTGCAGGAATTACTTTTCGGTAAAGTCACGTAGAAAGAGAAAATAATAATTTCAATAACAGCATACGACGTTTCGATTGCAACACAAGCAATCATCATCAGGTAAAAATGAAAGAGAAAACAAAACCTAGTAAACTTAGAAATGTAATGCAATACAACGCAGAGAGTCGGCTAACATAACAGTCAACACCCCACCTGGTTGATTATTTCCGTGTCTGTGTTTTGTCTCTCTCTTAAATTTAGCAATCTTTGGAAGAATGTAACCAACCAGGTAGGGTGTTGACTGTTATGTTAGCCGACTCTGTGCGACTCTCTCCGTATTATTTTATTTTTCTTCGTGACTTTACCGAAAGAACCAAAGATAAATGTATTCTCGTGCAGGCGATTTGAATGCGCGGACGGATCACGTATCGATGTTTCGGCCGGTCGCACTCACCTGCCCCCCTCCCCCCCCCCAGCCCGGGGGGCCCCCCCCCCCCCCCTGCTTTCGCTGCCATTCGCAGGTTGGGGCGGGGAGGTGGGGCCGACGATCCGCGAGCGGCATCGGCAGGCGAGAGAGACGCATCCGTACATACCACCACCCCCCCCCAACGGCTCTTGGGTGATTTGCGTTTTAGAAGTCGTAAGCGGACAATGCCAGTCCCTCCCCCACCCCCGCCACCCCCCGCGGCTCCCCCGCCCCCCACCTTCTCGCAGGTAAGCCCACCAAACGGGTGTCTTCGCGTGCCTCTGGAAGTTTGCAGCCAGAAATAAATAATGAAAACGTCAACGATTATGACTCGGGAAAACAACAACAACTGTTTTCACCGTACCAGGGTGCTTTGTTTAAAGCCTTCTAGCAAAGGTGTTGACGGCGTGAATGCATTGGCTCTGTCTGTCTAGCTGTCTGTCTGTCGCTCTGTGTCCATCTCTTCCCCTTTCTTCTTCGTCTGTACATCCGTCTGTCCCCTGTCTGTCCGTCTGTCAGTCTGTCCTGTCTCTGTGCGTCTGTCCTTGTGCCCGTCTGCTTGTCTCGTCTGCTTTGTGAGTCTCACGATAATCCTGGTGAACGTGATCCATTGTGAATACAGTTTCTTTGCGTAAAGTTGCGTCGCTAATTGGCCTAAAATTTACCAAAATTTTTTTTCCCAGAACATCGCAAAAAAACCAGCAGTCAGAGCTATTTGGCTTTTTGGCTAACGTGATGATGTCACATTTAGCACGGTGGGGCTATGTACGGTGCATTAAAAGTTCTACTTACATTCCATGCTTGTTCCTCCTCCGCCCTCCCTTCCTGAAGCCACCATCGCAGTACCGTGCAACGTCATCTCGTGTGGCTATTGCTGATTGACTCAAAATTCCCAGCACCTCGTACGCGTTGTACTTTAGCTGGGGGCCTCCAGGTTTTTTTTTATTATGCAGACCGTCCTAAGGTGCGTAATCAAGTTAATTTTTGTTACAAGCATGACCACAAACCGCCCAGAATGCACCTGATTTCTTGATTGCACCGGATCTCGGAAGCTAAGCAGGGTTTTTGCGCTTGGATAGCGCTCGGTTGCATGCAGTGTGGGGCAGTGGCTGAATTGGCATTTTAATGGTGGGGGGGGGGCGGAAGGGGGGGATATCATGCGGCGATGTTAACGACCCTAAAATCCCACTCGAAGATTTCTGAAATTGCCATTAAAAAAACAACTAAAATCTCACAAAGTCTTCTGTATCCGAAACTAATTCGGATGCAGCCTAGGTGTGTTGGCTACAGCATGAGATGGACACTCCACCTATGGCCTCTCTATGCACTGTGAGGAAGGGCCATTGACAAAAACAACAGAGTTATTGACGAATGTGGTGAGGTTTTTATTTATTATATATCTACTAAATATAAGTTTGTGTCTTCTATGTATATATATAAAGAACACAGCCCCAGCAATCAGCATGCTTGCTTGCTCACCTGTCTCCAGGCCAACACTGAGCCTCCCAGGCTACCGCGCACGGAGCAGAGGGGCAGGGGAGCGTTGCTCTCCGACATTCAAAGTGGGGCGCGTCTGAAGAAGATCGTGACAAACGACCGCAGCGCACCCCTCATAGACAGTGAGTCAGCGCTCGGGGGGGGGGGGTTGACAGGGCGGGATGGGAAGGTGGGTGGCTGGGATGGAGAGATGGCCGGAGGAATGCAAGAGAGAAAGAGGTGAAGGGAGTGAGGGATGGAGGAAGAGGGAGCGAGGGAGAGATGGGGCGAGTCTTTGGGGGGATGGAGACAGGAACAGGGAGAGAGTGTGGGAGGGAGGGGGATGGATTGAGGGGAGGGATAGGAATGGATTGAGGGAGGGACGCGTGCTCCTCCTGGGCGGTGTGTGTTTCTCCTCCGTGTCACGGCATGTTGAGACCATGCGGCGAGGATTTTTGAGCTGCGCGGTGATTTTGCCGAAACACCCTGACTTGCCACGACCGCACGTGCTCACGCATGCTTGTGCACACACGAGCTTACAGGCCTGTACGTAGACAAAGATCCCCCGTATAGCCTTAGCAGACTGCAGAGACAGTTACTTTGAGGGAGCACCTATGAAGGCCGGATCCAAGCACGAGCGGGAGGTTGGCCAACACCACAACCGGCCACCTTTATCTCCCTAGTGCTGATATTTGCACACAGCACGAGGTTTTCGTTTTAAGGCTGAGTCAACCTAGTGGAGGCCCAACACCGGTTTTAGATATACGCAACTACGTTAGCCGCAGCTGGGAATCGAACTCGGGATGCTGGGTTTTTGTAGCACACTGGCCGATCATCAACCTGAGGTCGTTTCGCAGCCACGGCTAACATCGGTGGCGAGCGATATCTCAACCGGTCGTGGGTGCACAACCGCCCCCACCCGAGTTCACCAACGCCGCACTAATCAGCACGGTGAAGGATGGGCAAACAACCCCATTACGACCGGCGGGCGAGGGGAGGCCTTCGTCCGCCAGTGGATTGATAAAAGGGCGATAAATTGCACGCTTGCACGCTCGTACACGCATCTCCAGTTGGCACAGAGAAGCCAGTTTGACTTGTTCGCATCCTGTTGAAATTCCGCTGCTGCACTGGCAGTCTGTGCTGACTTGTCCCTGAAACACGGTGGTTTCAACATCGCAGAACCCAAGGGAGGGGGCGGTGTCGGTGGTGGTGGCGGCGGCGGCGGCGGTGTTGGCGGTGGTGTTGGCGGGCTATTTGCCGGTGGCGTCCCTCAACTGCGTCCTACCACGGCACGGGACAATGGAGGTAAGCGTCAGCGTGGTTATGGCACTCGGAGGGCTGCGAGTGTGTTTGTGTGTCCGTGTTTGCGCTGAGGGGTCATCACTTGAAAAGAGTAGGCCATTGTGTGCCAGCATCTTTCTCCAAAATTAGGTTACGCGTAGCAACATCGCCCCCACGACTGCGAAACTACTGCAAGCCTAACGTCTGTGAAACACCGTGCCTTTGTGCCAGATTGCCTTGTGCTATGAGAACAGCGCAAATGGGGATAGTTTATCGTATAAATATTACAGTAGAACTCCTGTTAACGACCACCCCTGTTAATGACTAATCGCTTAACGACGGGCCTCCATAGAGCCCAATGTGTTCGCTTATCGGCCATTCCCCTGTAAATATTAATTTATGCATTGATTAACCATGTTTCTTAAAATACTGTGTGTTTATAATGTTGTTGCTTTATTTGTGTATTAATATCCATTGTATAAATATTATAAAGGGTAAGTTTCAATGCTATCGGAACGAATTAAGCATTTAACGTGTCTCTCCTGTACTCTCTTAACAACCAAATCACTTAACGACCGGTTTTCATGGAACAAATTACCGTTGTTAAGAGGGATTCCTACTCTATTACGGACTTTCGCCTCCGCCCTTATCCGTTACAAAAGATTCCGGCAGCATCAGCAGCAGCGGTGGTGCTGGGAGCCGAGGAGCGATGCACCCGCCGCCGGGCGGCCGTCCTGCCGGCATCTCCCTGACGCCACGGCCGTTCTCCAGCGCCGGCAGCAGCAGCGGCACCAGCGGCAGTCGAATGCCGAGCCCTCCTAGCCGCCCCCGCTCCTCGCTGTACAGTAGCAGCGTCGCCACCAACCTGAACGGCCCTGCGCCCGAACCGTCGGTGCTGTCGTCGTCGTCGGCCCACCAGGCGTACGGCGCCGGCAACCCCGCCGGTTACCGTATCGGCGCCGGCCAGAGCAAGCCGCACCACGTGGCGCCGCCGCCGCCGCCGCCGCACGGCACCAAGGCCGCGTCCCCCGGCGCCCGTCGTCCCTCCTACCCGGCGTCCCCGGCGACGCCCAGGCCCGCCTCGTCGCTCCACTCGTCGTACGCGGGCGCGGGAGGGCAGTACGGCAGCGGCGGTAGCAGCAACAACAACAACAGCCAGCAGCAGCAGCAGCAGCTGCGTCAGAGCAGCCAGCCGCCCCCCATGCAAGGCAGGGACAGACCGCCGCCCCCGCACAGGACATCGATGAGGAGGGACGCTCCCCCACCGTACCGGGAGCCGTTGACGCCGTCGGCCCACTCGTACGGAAAGGGGGGCCCCCCCGCGCCACCCCCCCACTACTCGAGCAGGTGAGGGGGGGCCCGGCCATGGGGGTTTGCAAGTGTCGTGGCCGTTTGTCATTTACAGAGCGATCGGTGTGTGTGTGTGTGTATTTGTGTATCCGTGTGAGGAGACTTTTCATATTTTTTTCTGCTGTGCAACCGAGCCACGCCGGGGAGTGGTGGTGTAGCGGTTAGCGTGCTCAGCTACAAACCCGGCGGCCCGAGTTGTATTCCTGCTCACGGCCACCAACACCAGTGACGATTATCTGAATCGGTCCTGGGCCTCCCCTAGATGGACTCAGCCTCAAATGAGTAAATGATGCGGTGTGTAAACATCGCCACTGGGGAGACAAAGGCGGTTGGGCGTGGTGCTTGCCACCCACCCCATCGTGTGCTGTTTTTGTCCTTCATAGGTGCTCGCTAACAGCACTTGCCCCAATAGTCTGTTCAGGCTCTATGGGGGATCTGGTCTTTGTAGACTTTTATCTCGTTTTCCACTGTACAACCAGGAGTCTGCACGCAGACAGCCCGGCGATGTTGTGTGACTGTAATGCCTACTTGAGAAATGATCAGTTTCATGAAGGGAAAACCCAATCTAACATTAATAACCAAATTGAGACCATCAACTTTCTATACTTGCGGGGTAGCACGGTTGGCTACGTACGGTGCGAAAGACGTTCAACATACATACATGAAAAGCCCAGCTTAGTTATAGGCGGCCGAACAAACGCAGGATTTAAAATATTTTTTAATTGTTCACCTTTTTATCCCTTGGCACGTAAAGGTTTTTTCGAGGGTGTCGTGACAATGTGTGTGTTTTCGTTGCTGGTTATTCTACCCCCCCCCCTCTCCCCAACCCGCTTCCGACGCCATGGCGCGGTCGTGTGTTTTTTTTTTTTGCAAAACTGTTAGCTTGCAGAACTGAAATTTTGGCATTCTTCTCCGCATTGCCCAGAGCGTGACGAATTGTGAAAACTTTTGTGAACCCCGCCGTACGCAAAATCCGCACGCTTGTCCAGCCGCCGTAGACAAACACACAGCAGCGGCTTGTGAGCGTAACGCCCCCCCCGCTCCCCGGTGGCTTTGTTACGTAACGTTGGCGGGTTGTTGTTTTTTCATCAGGTGGCAAAGGGGTTGGGATGGAGGTCTCCCACCCCCCCGCCCCGGCTTGCACCTCGACTTTTAAATGCCACGTGGTCGCACTGTGTCTTTTTTTGGCACCCGTTTCTCACGCATTCCGTGCGCCCTCTCGATCGTCGTGCCCCTTTGATAATTATCTTTGCGTGAACGAAGCAACTCAACCGATTTTGTTTTGCCAGGTGAGGCACCACTGAGCTGTACAGCTCTTTTTCAGAAGCGATCTGGCCATCACAAATGTGGCTTATAGTGTGGGAATTTCTCGCAGCAAAATACGCGCACGTTGATTCTAAATGTTGGAGGGAAAAACCGGAGGACCAGGTGAAAAATCCATGGGGAGAAGATGCGCACTTAAAATATACAGCAGGCGTCAGGGACGGGATCGATTCCACGACCTGCATACCAGGCGAGGGAGATAACATCTCACCACCCTGGCGCTGACACCACAGACGCCTAAGCGCGGACGACAGCCGTGTTGACGACGCACCGATTCGTCCATTGAAGTCGATCCTTATAGGGTGGCTAAACTTTAATCTCACTGATGTATTTGACACAGTCAGTGGGAGTGAAATATCTGAGAAACCCCCCTACTCGTTTCATATGGCTTTTTTGTACAGCTCATTCTTGTTGGCCTGCAGCATGGTGGTAGTGGTGGTGGTGGTTGGACACAGTGCGATGGATGAGACGAAATAGTCAGCGTCTGGTAGAGATCCAGTCCTCCACACGGGTGGAGGAATCAATGAGTCAAGTTCACGGGAACACGGTGGTGGTGGTAGTAGTAGTGGTAGACTGTAATCATCAAGCGGTGTTTTAACGTGCGCATAGTATGTCCACCAATAAGGACTGTGATTCATGTATAGATCATTCGTCCATCTTGTCCGAGTGTGCCAGACTCCACCACTGGAACGGGGTAGAACAATTCAGGGCAGGCTCGCTCTGTCTCTATCTTTTTGCACTTGGCAGGAGCTTTTCTCATAAGATAGGAGAGCATTTTTGTGTTTTGTTTGGGTGGACGCATTGTGAGTTATCCTACAGAGACAAAGATCCCCCCATATAGCCTTCACAGACTTTTGGAGCAAGTGCGGCGAGTGAGAAGCTATGAAGGCCGGCACGGCACAAGAGGGCAGTGGGTGGCCAGCACCACTCCCATAGAGGCGATGTTTACACATTGCACCAGGTACACATTTTAGGCTGAGTCGACCTAGGCGAGGCCCAGCAACGGCACAGATGAATGGCCACCATTATTGTTTGAGAGCGGGAATCGAACTCGTGTTTGCCGGATTCGTAGCACATGCTTCGCGCTTCGTGTGTCGACCAGGCCACTTTGCTGCCTGCGACCGCACCCGGCAAATTGGCACAGACGAAGCGGTGCCCAGCGGCGGGCACGGCTTCACCCCCACCACCACGCGCACGTCGATGTGACGCTGGCGTGACGCTGGCGTGACGCTGGCGTGACGCTGGCATGACGCTGGCATGACGCTGGCATGACGCTGGCATGACGCCCGGGTGACCGCGCGTTGCCGTCTGCCCCCTCCCCTCCACCGTCCCCCCGCGCGTAGGAATGGCGCTCCGCCTCCGCCCGCTCACCGGGGAGAGCCCGGCCGCGGCATGGCGCCCCCGCCCCCGCCCAGCCGGCACTCCGTGTCGGACGGCCCGGCACTGCCGCAGAGGCAGAACTCGCTGTACCACCCCTCGGGTGGCGGCGGTGGCGGTGGCACACCGAGGTCGGCGGCGCCCCCTCCTCCGCCCGTGGGCAGCAGCAACAGCCGGCCACCCCCTCCCAGCCGGGAACCGCCACACCGGTCAGGTGAGTCCGTGGCGCAGTCGTCGTTTTATTCATCCCGGAGGGATGGTGCAGCTGCTGCTCCCCTGGCTCGTTGTTGCTCGTTGTCGTTGATGTCATTGTTGTTGACGTCATTGTTGTCTCTGTTATTGTTGTTGCCGTCGTCACTGTTGTCGTCGTCATTGTGGTCGTTTTTTATCGTTGCGTCATTGTCGTTGTCATTGTTGTCATCATTATTGTCTTTGTCAATGCTGTTGTCGTCGTTGTCATTGTCGCCATTGTGGTTGTTGTTGTCCTTGTTGTTGACGTTGTCATCGTTATTGTCGTTGTTGCTGGGCTGCGGTAGCTTCTGTCCGGGCCTCTGCCTGCCGTGTGGCTCCTCTTCCCGTGTTTCCCTGCGCCGATTCTCACACCCTCACCACCCTCACTCCCCACCTGTTAATTGTAAACTATAAGTTAAACACATTGTCCCGGGCGGCGAGAAGCGATGGTGCCGCAGCCGCCACGCTACGAAACCTGCCAACATGAGTTCAAACCCCGGGCAGAGCTACCCATCGATTGAGTGACATCTAGATCGGTGCTCCTGTTTTGGAACCCGTCCCTCCTCCAACCCGCGCTGACCCAACGACCCCCCGCACCGCAACGTGGCGACGTCCGGCAGTTGCTGGGAGGTATTGACTAAAGGAAGCCTGTAAGTTATCGACGGTCCGACGGTCTGACCCCCCCCCCCGCCTCTCACGATCGTCCCGTAGGCCCGCCGCCCCCACCTCCGCCGTCGAGGAACGGCGGTGGCGGCGTTACGTTGAGGGGGCCACCGCCGCCGCCCCCGCCTACTTCCGGCCGCTCCCCCTTCACCTCCGAGGCTCCCCCCGGGAGGAGCCGCGGGGGCCCGCCACCGCCGCCCCCTCCATCCAGCCGCCCCACCGGCTTCGGTGCCGCCCCTCCTCCCCCTCCGCACGTCAGGAACGGCCCCAGGGACCCGTTCACCGGCGGCCTCGTGTCGCCCATGGGAGGTGAGACTCGGGACTCCTCTGACCTCGGACATCGAATCTGATTTTCAACTAATAAACTGTGAAACTAAAACAGTTTTTTTTATTTTAGCAGTTTAAGGCCCACCGAACTCATATAGCTCTTTTTCAGAAGCGACCCCAAATGATAGCTCTACGACGTGGCTTATCATCGCGAAATATTTTCACGGAAAAATACTCTGAACACATGTTGATTCTAAATGTGGAGGGAAAAACTGGAGGATCCAGAGAAAAATGCGCGCGGCTACGGGAAGGATCTGAAAACTCGAAATATATAGCAGGCGTCAGGGTCTGGATCGAATCCATGACCCTCCTGTATACCAGGTGAGGTAGCTAACATCTTGCCACCGTGGCGCCCCTGACTGCATGGTATTGATAAAACGGGTTTTGTGCGAGGATGATTGGGGTGTGATGGGTGTGTAACGATGCGTAGATTCGTCAATTTGCATTAATTGTTATTGTTTTGTATACATGCTCGCGCTGCGTGCGTTAAATATTACGCGCGAGCATCGATCGTGAGATCTACCATGAGCGCGGTTGGCTATGTGCGGTGCGGAATTAGTTGAACAAACGTTACACATGTCTGTGCCGATCATATACGCGCAGCTGTTGGTGGGGCAAAAGAAAGTGTACAAATCGAGGAAAAGGAAAAAAATAACAAATGAGGAAAACCGCAAACAAAACGAGACTAAGAACCCATTCTCGAATCAAATCGCGACCCCCCCCTCCCCCCAACTTCCACAAAGACTCGAATGACTGAGCAGGTGAGTCATTGCGCAACCTTGCATGGCTCGCAGCCTAACAACGGTCGCGCTTCCTTTTACGTTTGCGGGAATTCGCTTTGCGAGGGGGAAAAAAAGGAGCGCTCGGATTGGGGAGAACACAACCGGGTTAATTAGAAAAAATTATATTCGTAGGGGGACGGTAAAGCGGGCATTGGGGCAGGACACGTCACGGCCAGACGTCATGGAGGGAGCTGGTAGGAACGTTGGGTTGCTCGGTCAATGGCCAGGGTCAACAGCGGCGTGGTGTATTCCGCAAATATGACCGACTGTGAGGGCGGGCACAAGCTGGCGTGAGTAGGTTAAACGTTGAGTTTTATAAGGGCACCACGGGGTGACCAGCCCCTCCCCATCCAGCCCCACCCTCCCCACCCAGCCCCTCCCCACCCTCCCCACCCTCCCCACCCAGCCCCTCCCTCCCCACCCAGCCCCTCCCACACACAATAATCCCCTGTGGGCTGGTGTAACCAGGAGGTTCCTACCAGTATAATGGACCTCTTTGGCAGCCAAAGGATTTGGAAAGCTGTTTGAGAGATTACGCTCCACCCCAGGAGACGGCGAAGGGGTCGGTTCGCGTGCAGGTTCTGTGTGGATCGTCGCATCGCTGGGTGGTGAGAAGTGGCAGCGGTGGCGGGAGGCCACCATCCAGCAGTGGATCGATCATGGCTGATGACGATGACGATGAAATTACATGAGAGTGTGAAGTAATGCCGCCACCCCGCGTGCTATGTTTGTAACCCGTAGAGAGATGTTTGCGGTGGTGTTGTGAAATTTTCTCTGCCCTTCCCCCCCTCCCCCCTGCAGACGACTTTGAGTCTCGCTTCTCCTTCCACCCAGTGGAGCACTTCCCACCCCCGGAGCAGTTCCACAACTTCCCCAAGACCTACCCCAGCCACAGCAACCGGCCGAGTGCGGCTCGCACACCGACATCACGCTCGTTTTGTTCGCTCGCACGCACACGCTCGCCAACGCTCCCGCCAGACACTCGCACACTCACCAACACGCTCGCACACGATAGGCCACGCTCGTCAAACACTCGCACACTCGCCAACACGCTCGCACACGATAGGCCACGTTCGTCAAAGACTCACACGCTCGCCAACACGCTCGCACACGATAGGCCACGTTCGTCAAAGACTCGCACACTCGCCAACACACTCGCACACGATAGGCCACGTTCGTCAAATACTCGCACACTGGCCAACACGCTCGCACACGATAGGCCCCGCTCGTCAAACACTCGCACGCTAGCCAACACGCTCATACACGATAGGCCACGTTAGTCAAACACTCGCACACTCGCCAACACGCTCGCACACGATAGGCCACGCTCGTCAAACACTCGCACACTAGAGAACACACTCGCACACGATAGGCCACGCTCGTCAAACACTCGCACGCTAGAGAACAAACTCGCCAACACACTCGCCAGACACTGGTACACTCGCCAGACACCCACACACTCGCCAGCATGTTTGCACAATCGCAAAAAAAGCGCTTGCGCGTTTATCTGCACACGTGCGCGCACAATCGCACGTGCGCGCACTTGCGCCAACGCACAGTCCATTGCCGCTTGGTTACCGTGTCCCCCCCCCCCCCCCC
>JAAXLI020001231.1:11772-24989 GCA_014621495.2 Entosphenus tridentatus | reverse complement strand
AATATGAGCGGCGGTGGCGGGGTGGGGGGTGTGATTTGGGGGGGGGGATCGTGGTGGGGGTCTGGGTAGTCGAGGTTGAATGTCACGCCCTCGACCTGCTCTGACATTTTCCGAGGGGGCCTAAACCTCATTTGAAATCATTTTACAGTTTAATGGACAGAAAAGGGGCCCGCCTCTCGATTTGGCTGAATAAAGACGGCCACGACTTCACGCTGTGCCGACCCAACTGAGTCTGAGCGTCACCATATCACCCCCCCACCACCACCACCACCTCCCCAGACCCCCCCCCACCCCCCCCACACTCAGCCATTCCACCACCTCGGACAACAAATCCTTACGATGGGATCCCAAAATTACAGCGTGTGTCAATTCGCATCGTTTTAAGGCTCCCCCCCCCCCCTAAAGGTTGCGGGCGTCTGCGCCGGGTGAGCAAATTGAATCCACTTTGTGAAAACAAGTGGCACGGGCTCTGTGAGAGCGGACCCAGCGCCCAGCTGCCGTGAACACGTGGCCGGAGGCAGCAACAGCCTAAGCGGTAACACATTTTCTTTTCCTTAACAGACTGTTGGGGCAAGTGCTGTTAGCGAGTTAGCGCCTAATGAAGGTCTCTGCACGGTGACATCCAGGTGGGTGGGGTGTGGGTGTACAAAGACAAAGATCCCCCGTGTAGCCTTCGACAGACTGCAGGGGCAAGTGCTGTTAGCGAGTTAGCGCCTAATGAAGGTCGCGGCATGGTGACATCCAGGTCGGTGGGTTTGGGTGGGGTGTACAAACACAAAGATCCCCCGTATAGCCTTCGACAGGATGCAGGGCAAGTGCTGTTAGCGAGCGCCTATGAAGGCCGGGACGTCACACGAAGGGGCGGGTGGCCAGCAGCACGCCCGGACGCCTTTGTCTCCCGAAGTGGCGACGTTTACTGCACACGGCACCAGGTGCTCACTTGAGGCCGAGTCGACGTGGGAGAGGTCCAGGAACCGGTTCAGATCATAGTCACCGGTGTTGAACCCTCCTCCTCACACTCGCCGCCCATTCATAGATACCCCGGGTGTCATAATGCCCCCATCATATAAACCCGAATCCCAATCGAGTCTCCACCAAACAAGGTTTGTCAAGTCCATGGAGATCCCATCGCTGCTGTGCCCCCGCTCTATTTATTCCAGAAAGCCGTCTCTCTGGACGCGGTTTCGACCTTCCCACTGCTCATCAGCAGTCACTAGTACGTGCTTTATACCCGTAACACCTGTTGTGAGGAATCTATGCATAAATTACTGTGAGTTTAACACGTAGGAGGCTTTCGCGACCAATATAATCTATTAATAAAGGGTTGTTCGGGTTAGCACGCGTAAATGTATAAGTGTGTCGTTAAACCCGTCACCACCCGACACAGCCAACTAGTAAGGTTTGTCACGCAAACAGAACGTGGCCAATTCTTGGAGAGCTAAGAAAAAGAATTTACAATCTGAGTTCGACGTTTCGCCAGTAATTACAACCAGCTTCAGGCTGTGTGGGGTTGGGCACCCACTCCCTCGTGCTCGCCAACAGCATTTGCTGCCACAGTTCATCGAAAGCTATACGGGGGGATGTTTGTCTTTGTGTTATTGTCTAAGGATGCCCATCCATCAGACGCCTTTTGGTGTCATCTGGTCCAACACCATGTGAGACTCAGCTCTAAGAAAAGCTGTCTCGGGTGTGGACCAATCAACTTCAAGAGTTGTGGTTTTTTTTTGCATTCCGACCGCAGGTATTGTGGTCAATGTAAACATGACTCCTTGTAAAAAAAGTTGTCAGTTTTGTTGCCAGATAAAAGGGTAAAAAAAACCAATTATCATGTACAGACCTGTCTTCATACGGATCGTATAATTGGCAAAACTGCGTTGGCAATAGATGGACAAGCAGGATGAAGACGGACAGAAATATTTGTATGTGCTATGATGAAGGGCCTTTGCCCGAAACGTCGCCTGTTATATATAGTGATTCTTTCTTTCTTGTAAGGGCCACAGTATTATTAACGAACGTGTTGAGTTTATTTTTAATATAATGTACCTTCACAAATGACCCACATCTATAAAGAGAGCAAGTGCCCTTGCCTAAAACAAAAACAAAAAACAAATATCTGGCGGCTCACCAGCATGGATCGAAGCCACACTTTGACTTCTGCTGATGAGTGCACTGTTCGTCGAAACCCACCCAGAGTTGTGATCGCGCTGAACCAATGCTGCTGGAATGATTCACTCGCCAGGAGGCCGTAGAGCCGGTGAGTTGTGTAAATGAATAAATACAAATTTATACATTTCATTCTTACGTGGAAGAAACAAATACGTGAGCGAGATATTGTCTGCTTAGCTACTTTGTTATTGATATATTTCACAAGGACGATGATTATTATTGTTATATTTGACAATGTAACGATGTATAGAGTCATCAGCGTATGTCTATGTATATGAAGCATCCGTAATGGAAGTAGTTTTAGTTTCGATTGCGTAGATACTATTTTAAAAAAATAATACATTATTTACGCGATCTTACCCCACCCAAAAAAAACCCTACTGTGGATAATATTGGTCGCAAAAGCCTTCGTGTTAAACAATAAAAATATAAAGCATCTGTATAAAAGGGTTGTAAGCAAGTCCCTAATCTGCATGACGATAATAATATAGGGCATTCTTGCTGAAACGTGTATGTCTACTTACAGTGAATGCGAATCGAACTCGGGTGGACAGGTTCGTCGCGCAGTGCGCTAACCACTACACCAAATACGAAGATAAAGATCCCCCGTGTAGCCTTAACGAACTGTTGGGGCAAGTGCTGTTAGCGAGCACCTATGAAGGCCGCCACGACGGCACGAGGGAGTGGGTGGCCAACACCGCGCCCGGCCGCCTTTGTCTCCCCAGCGGCGATGTTTACACCCCGCACCAGGTACTCACTTGAGTCTGGGTCGACCTAGGGGAGGCCCAGGACGGGTTCAGACAATCGTCACCGGTGTTGGCCGTGAGCGGGTCGCCGGGTTCGTCATGCAGCGTGGCGCTAACCGCTGCACCACCGCTCCCCACACACAAAGATAAAGATCCCCCGTATAGCCTTAACAGACTGTAGGGGCAAGTGCTGTTAGCGAGCACCTATGAAGGCCGGAACGGTACACGAGGGGGTGGGTGGCCAGCACCACGCCCGACTGTCTTTGTCTCCCCAGTGGCGATGTTTACACACCGCACCAGGTACTCATTTGAGGCTGAGTCGACCTAGGGGAGGCCCAGGACCGGTTCAGATAATCGTCACTGGTGTTAGCCGTGAGCGGGAATCGAACCCGGGTCGCCAGGTCCGTAGTGCAGCGCGCTAACCACTACACTACCGCTCCTCCACACACACGCACACGCGCACACACGCGCGCACACGCACGGACGAGAATGCTGATGTTTACCAAGAAAGTTTTCTCTGGCCGGTAGTAATTTAGCACCGTGGGATGCACGATGATGTGATGATGGTGTTGTCCACTTTCTCGCGCGTGTGATTTTTCGAAGTCGCCGTTTTTGAATCGTCATGCTGAGACGGAATATTGTTGTTTGAGCTGTACATTGCACGACTTGATTTGTGTGTTCCATCTGCGGTGTGCGTCTTATTTATTTGTGTCAGTGGGGGAGCGCTGGTCCGCTTTGCGGTGGCTCTGCGAGCAACCCACGCTATGTACGCGTCTGTGTGCACGTACGTACGTTGAACTTCTTTCACGCCGTACGTAGCCAAACGTGCTAATCAGAGGTGCCGGGGGGGTGGGGTAAGGGCAACGAACTAAACACAAAAAGCGGTTCGAAAGAAGTCAGTTTTAATCTAGATAATTTAAAAGTGTACAGCTGCAGAGGCTTCCTAATATCGGAAGGAAGAGCGTTCCAGACGGCCGCAGAAGCGCGTCTGGAAATCAGCGCAATGCGAGTGATCCGATCGAGCCGACTTTCATTCCGAACGGGTCATGCGATGTGTAAATATAAAATCAGTGCTGGGGAGACAAAGGTGGACGGCCGTGATGTTTTACCACACCACAACCAACCACCACTAACCACCACCACCCCGACCGCCACCACCACCACCACAACCACCACCCCCGAACTCCCTCCCCCGTCTCGTGCCGCTTTCAGAGATCCTCGCGACAAATAAAAAATTAACCCGTAAAAACAAAGTTTTTCACTATAAATCCTTTATATGCGTGGCGGCTAGAGTCCTCTCGTCCTCTGGCTTGAGATGGCTGCCACCTATGGGTCAGATGATTGCCTGCCACCATTAAGCAATTGGTAATGAAATATAAAAAAAAATTGCCTAAAAAGTGGAAAATTTAGGATTTTTTTCACGAAAATAAATTGTCACGCACAACGAGTCTGTGTGCAAAATGTCAGCTCGATTGGATCACGGGAAGTGGGTTAAAAAACGACCGAAAGATTTGCACGGTCGTAAGCGCGCAAGCAAGCAAGCACGCAAGCAAGCAAGTGAACTTAATATAAAGGATTTAAAAAAAAACGAGCACTTGCCACGACAGCCTGCGTGGGCTACACGTGGCAATATTTTTCATACTTTGACTTTGTAAATATATTTAATTTTTTAAAATCTTGGCCCGGAATCGTCGCGTGTCGCGTCGATATTTCCAAACTCGTCGGTTGCCTAAAAGATGTCAAAATTTGAGAAGTTTAAGAGTGACGCGAACGTGAAGAAAAGTACGCCGAGTGAGTGAGTGAATGCGAGCGTGGAAGTGAAACATTAGGCGAGCTTTTAGCTCCTCTTTGAAAGCAAGGCGATGAAAAATAAATAAAAGAAAATATTTTCCCCGCATTAGCCTGAACGGACGCTTCGGGCAAAATTCTGTCCGCGAGTAGCACCTACGAAGGCCGGAGCAGCACACGAAGGCCTGAGTCGCCAGCATCACGCCAAACCGGCCGCCTTTGTCTCCCTAGTGACGATGTGTAAATATCGCACCAGATGCTGAGTCGACCCAGAGGTGGCCCACGACTGGTTCAGATCATTTCTTTTTTTTCCGACCAACATCACCAAAGACAAACAAAGATCAGGGGCCCCCCCCCCCCCCCCGTAAAGCCTTAATAGACTGTTGGGGCAAGTGGTGTTTGATGAACACCAAGTGGCGGTGACGTCACCACGGCGCTTGTGCCAGGCTAGGTGCATACAACAGATGAAAAAAAAGTTCCCCCTTGTAACCTGAACAGACTTTCGGCCAGCATCTCGCGCCCGGTCGCCTTTGTCTCCCCAGTGCCGATGTTTGCACACCGCACCGGGTACACATTTGATGCCGAGTCGACCTAGGGGAGTCACCGGGACCGGTTCAAGTATTCGCCGCTGTTAATTGTTCGTGGCGCTGCGCGCTAACCGCGACACAATCACAAAGGCAGCCTTTAAACATGCATCTCTGCCCTCTTTCACTATTGTGACACGTTCACACACGTGCAATCAAGCACACAGATAAAGACCCCCCCCCCCCCCCCCTGTGCCCCCTAAACAGGTTGTGGGGGAAATGGTTGTCAGCGGCCGCATGACCGGCACAGGGGAGGGGGGGGGTGACTAGCACCACGCCCGACCGCCTTTGTCTCTCTAGTGGCGATGTTGACACACCGCACCATTTTGAGACTGAGTCGACCTATGGGGGCTCAGGGCCGGCTCCGATTATAATCGTCGCCGGTGGTGTTGGCCGTTAAAAGAGCTTTATTGCTCATCGGATTCCCCCATTATAAATACATATTCTGATTCTCATCCTGACCTCGTGTCGCCGGGTTTCGAAGCGCGGCGCGCTAACCGCTGCACCACCACTCCCCCACGATACATACACGCACAAGCGCGCACTCTCTCGAACACACACGCTCACGCACAGAGTGCCATAATTGGCAAATTTGCAGCCAATCAATTTGATGGCAATCAAAAGCACCCGGTAACACAGGAGCTGCTCCAAGCGCACACACACACACGGATCTCGCTTTCCCCACTCTCTCCCCTCTCTCTCCCCTCTCTCCCCCCACACTCTCTCTCTCACTGCCCGTGTCACATTTGGAAGGCGAGCGTCTTCTTCCCCTTGGCCCGCCTCTTGTGCCGCCAGTCGTATTAATTGGCGATATTAATTTCCTCTCCGCCGTTCTCCGATAATGCACGAAAATAAACGCCTTCGCGGCATAAATTAACACCGCGGCTTAAAATTTAAAAACCAGTTGCTCTTCACGCTTCGCTCTTACCCAACAACAATAATAATATATATAGAATCCTGCATACCGCCTATTATCTCCCATTCTCCCTCCACTCACTCATCCCCCCCCCCCCCATTCAACCTCTCCCCTCCCACCACCCCCCCAAAAAATAGCAAAGATCCCCCGTATAGCCTTAACAGCCTGTTGGGACAAGTGTTGTTCGCGAGCAGCACTTACGAAGGCCGACACGGCACGCGAGGGGGTGACGTGGCCAGCACCACCCCCGGCCGCCTTTGTATCCCCACCCCCCACCCCCAGTGGCCACACTGCACCAGTAAAACTCGTTTGAGGGTTAGGAGGCGACGCACGAACGGCTTTCAGACACTCGCCAGCGATGGCGGTTCGTGGCCCTAAAGCGGCGACAAATCGAACCGGGGGCCGCCGGCTTCCTCGCCTCAATGAGCCCCCTCGACGCAGGGGCCACATTGAGCCCCGAGGGCCTCACGGGGGGCTGCAGCCCCGGGGGCCTCAGCCAGCTGAAGGGCCTCCAGAGATGAAGTGAAAAGTTTTTGTTTACTTGCGAAATGCTGAATTTTATTTGTTGCTAGGCTTGTAACAAAATACATTTTTTCTTTGACTTTTTTTCCTTTTGAGAATGTTACTGGGGGGGGGGGGGGGGGCGGGGGGGGCTCACAGTACCCTGTAGCCCAGGGGCCTAAAATAATCTTAATCCGGCTCTGGACACACACACACACATAGTACACACACACACGTGGCACACACACACACACACTCCACCCTTGGACCCGCCCCAGCCCCCCCAAAAATCATCCGTTCCCCTTCCTCTTCAGCTCACCGCCATCACCCCCCCACCGCGCCCCACGACCACCACCTCCGAGCTGGCTGACTGTTTTGATCATGGCGCGTACCTGTGTAATTGACAAGGCGGATGGATACGGAGCGGGTTTCGCCACCTCGAACTTTGATTCCCCAAACAGCCACGCACGTGGCGGAGAGAGGCAGAGCGAGCGACAGAATAGACGGGGGGTGGGGGGGGGATGTTGACTGACACGTGGTGTGGTGTCTGTGTGTGTGTGTCTGTGTGTGTGTGTGGTGTCTGTGTGTGTGTGCGGTGTCTATGTGTGTGTCTGTGTGTGTGTGTGGTGTCTGTGTGTGGTGTGGTGTCTGTGTGTGGTGTGGTGTCTGTGTGTGAGTGTCTGTGTCTGTCTGTGTGTGTGTGAGTGTCTGTGGTGTGGTGTCTGTGTGCGTGTCTCTGTCTGTGTGTAACCAAAGGACGATTGCAGCATCGGCGCCGAGGCGCACGCACGCACGCAGGCACTCGACGAAGCGGAGAGGAGTGCACGGCGTGCGCGCTGCGCAGTGCAGCACCCACGCCACCCACCACACGGCACCCGTCACGCCGCGTTTGCCGTGGCGGCCCTGTCACGAACGGCCCTGTCACGAACGGCCCTGTCACGAACGTCCCTGTCACGAACGCCAACTCGCCCCAACAGCCCCGTCTCAAACGGCTTTCCCACGTGGGGGGGGGGGGGGGCCCCCCGCCGGTTTGGGGCCCCCCCCCCCCCCCGAGTTCGATTCCCGCTCACGGCCACCGAAGCCCTTGACGATTTTCTGCACCGGCCCCGCACCTCCTCCACCTAGGTCGACTCAGCCTTAAACGTGCAACCCGGGTAGCGGTGCAGGAAACATCGGCGCTGGCGCGAGACAAGAAGGTCGGGGTCGTCTTACGCGTCGTTGTCGCTCGCAGCACTTGTCCTGAACAACCCGCCGAGGCTACACGGGGATATTTGTGTGCGTCGTAAGCGTCGTTATCCGCGCAGTGCCATCCCACGCGGCTAACGTCAGTGGCGAGTGGTAACCGAACCGGTCCCGGGCCCCCGACGCATTCAGCAGCGTGCTTTCATCCAGCGGTGGAGTGGCCGGCGTCGATTCGAGCGAGCCTGACTCTGAGTAAACGCTGCGTGTGGAATCCAGTGCAGAGTTTTGTTTTGTTTTGCTCGTAGCGAATTCAATGCCGCCGAAATGATGTCACTCCAGGAAGGCCGTGATGCCGGTGGGTTGTGTAAATAAGCTTGTATGAATGAGACGTTGTCTGCTTGTCTATTCCGTTCTTTTGAAATTCTCCCACAGCGACGCTAATGACTATGTTGTACGAAGTGAGTGGGTGTTTAGACTGGTCTTAGGCTGCTTGTTTAAACTGGTTTAATCTGCGTGTTTAGAGAGTGGATTTGTATCGGATGGATGAGTGGCCCCCCTCCCTGTAAACCCCCCGCTCTGACAATCCCCGTCCCGTATCTCCCAGATGGCCCACACACACCCCCCGCTCTCACAACACTCACAATTCACCATCAACATTGTCGCCCTTCATCACCACCACTGCCAGTACCACCACCGACCACCACTGCTGCCACCATTATAACCATCACCATTACCATCTTTCACCACCACCGCTGCTACCATCACCACCACCTTCATCGACACCACCACCATTGCCACCACCTTCACCATCACCACCATCACTGCTGCCACCACCACCTTAATCAATGCCACCACAACTATTAGTGCCACACCGCTACGTTCATCAACACCACCACCACTGCCACCACCACCTCCATCAACACCAGGACAACCTACTGCTGCCACAACCACCTGCATCAACACCACCACATTCATCAACATCACCACCATTAACATTGCCACTACCACCACCTTCATCATTATCATCTTTCACCATCACAAAGACCAACAGCACCACTGCTGTCACCATCATTATCGTCATCTATCATCATCACCACCACCACCATAATAAAAAAGACAAAGATCCCCCGTATAGCCTTAACAGACTGTAGGGGCAAGTGCTGTAAGCGAGCACCTATAAAGGCCGGCACGGCACACGAGGGGGTGGGGTGGCCAACACCACGCCCGGCCGCCTTTGTCTCCCCAGTGGCGGTGTTCGCACATCGCACCAGGAACTCATTTAGAGGCTGAGTCGACCTAGGGGAGACCCAGGACCGGTTCAGATGATCGTCACTGGGTGTTGACCGTGATCGGGAATCGAACCCGGGTCGCCAGGTTCGGAGCGCAGCGCGCTAACCGCTACACCACCGCTCCCCACTACACACACCCTCATACATACACAGACACTCACCAATCTACTAACTCTGGTACTCACTCACACTCTTTGCACGCTCTCTCACACAATCATACACTCACTCACCAATCTAAAAAAATACTCGCGAACTCGGTTCGCTGGGGGTTCGTAGCGCAGCGCGCTAACCGCTACACCACCGCTCCCCACTTCATTTTTTTTACGATTTTGTTTTTTTCAATGCTTTGCTTTATGTGCCCCCCCCCCCCCTGTTTAAATGAAAGATCTCACTTCATCATCACCACCACCACCAGCAGTAGCAGCAGCAGCATCAGCGGCTCCCAGTTTCCCTCCTAAGCGATCGTCCCCCGCTCGCCCGCACCGCTCCGCAGAGGAAAAGGTTCCTCCTCCACCTGCTGCTGCAGGCAGACTGACCCAGAGGACTTTCACACACGATTAACCCCACACACACATTCACATTCACCCGCCCGGCCACTATGCAGTTCCGTGTCCATTCATTGCTTGCAGGTGGCTGATAGCCGCCGTAATTGCTCATAATTTCTCTTCGTTTTGAGCTCTTTTTTGGGGGGAGGGTGGTCTGTCTCTCTCTCTCTCTCTTCTCCTCAATCGCTCGCACGCAATCGCTTTGAGATGGCTTCGGCGCCTCTTGGATGTCAGTCAGGGAGAGTTGAATTAAAACGCGCACACACACACACACACCCCATACACACACGTCCCACACACACACACGTGCTACACACACACACACACACGTTTCACACACACACACGTCCCACACACACACACACGTCCCACACACACACACGTGCTATACACACACACACGTCCCACACATACACACACGTCCCACACACACACACACATGTGCTACACACACACAGTCACACACACACACGCCCCACACACACACGTCCCATACACACACACCACACACACACGTCACATACACACACCACACACACGTCCCACGCACACACGTCACACACACACACCACACACGTCACACACACGTCCCACACACACACACACGTCACACACACACGTCCAACACACACACACGTCCCACACACACACACACACGTCACACACACACGTCCAACACACACACACGTCTCACACACACACACACGTCACACAAACACACGTCCACACACGTCCCACACACATCCAACACACACACACACATATGCACACGCCCCACACACACACACGCCCCACACACGCACCCACACGCACCCACACGCACACACACGCGCGCGTTCACACACATTGCTGAAAAGTTATCTTAAGCGAAATCACGTTAAGCGAGGAATAACTTGTACACACCTTACAGGGCACAAGTAAAATAAAGAAACAATGGAACTGTTTATTAATCGCATTGCGAACTATAAAATTAGCTTGCAGCCATCACATGGCGGGACACATAATTGAGATGAGGTTACGCCACCACGTTTTTGTATCATTGCGCATACTGTATCACCGAAGCACTCACCCACGCCACTCAAGAAAGTAGTTCGCCGTCAACCGCTCAGAAACCGCGTTGTAACGGTGCTCGTTCCGCGTTATAACGGGCGCTTTGCACGCTGTGCGAAAAGTATTCCGTCGTGGTAGGGAAAAAACAACGCGTTTTGTGAGCACGCGTTAAGTGAGGACTTACCGTATTGTGGGGGGCAGGGGGTGGGGTGGAAGAGGGTGGGTTAGCTACAAGGTTGGTCACATCCACACACAAGAACATCGTTTAAACTCACTCCCTATCTAAAGAAAACCCTTTTGTGTCCCACCCCCTAATTAAATTATACTGTGATGGGATTTATACACGCTGGCTTTATAATTGACCACTAATTAAGTCCACTGTAAATTAATTGTATTAACAGTTTGTCTCGCCTGTCAAAGTATTAGAAAAAGGGCACCGATTTCTTTTTCCCCCTCTCTCAAAGTTTACACGTATTGTTAGCATCAGTTTCGAAGAAATTATACGTCTATTTAAAAAAAAATTCAAATCTATTTTTTTTCACGTGGGTGTTTTTCATTCATCAACTCACCTCTGACATTAACCCCGTGCCCCCCCCACCTCCCTTTAAGGTTACTGACGTGTTTTGATATCGCTGAGATGGTGCGAGGGTGAGCCACTGGATGGATTGAGTTGAGCCAATGGTGACCCGAGGTTTGAGATCATTGTCAATAAAGTCTTCGTTTTCTTTCGTACGGCATTTCTTTTGCGAAGATTGGGGGGCGGAGAGATTTCAACAGATAACAAATCGACGTCGAGATGTGTCATCCCATTCGAGTGCTCCGGCAGTAGCCGTGTGGATTTGCGTCAGATCACCGCTCAATGATCCGATTGGTGCCAGTCCGTTCACGATGCCGTTGCACGAGTCTGAGATGTCGCAACGACCACCACCACCACCACTCACCACCACCACAGTCACAACCTGGACATCCCGTTCACTTTCCATCCCTGGAGAAAGCGCGTCCGCACATCATCTCCACGGAATATCCGGATAAAAATTCAAAGAGGAGCCGGGATCTTGCTCGATTCGGTCAGATCCTGGTCGGAGGATTGTGTGTGTGTGTGAGTCGTTGACGATAGATTTCTGCAGCAGGGCTGGTCCGTCTATGCCCCTGGAATCCACCATCAGATCGTTGCTTTGGTCGTCTTATCGGCATCCGTATATTCGACGAACGAAGTTTCGGTTGAACGAACTCGGTGGATGTTTTAAATCGCCATTATTTCACGCGGAAAGTAAAGAGAAAATACTCTTTGGTTCTTTCGGTAAAGTCACGTAGGTATAAAATAAAATACCTACGTGACTTTTATTGAAAGAACCAAAGAGTATGGATGCCTGCAGTGACGAAAGCTTCAAATTAAGATTAAAGAGAAAATGTAAAAGCAAAGTAATTCGTGAATGCACTGAAATAAAGCATTGTACGCAGCTGCGGTGTTTGGTGGGGCAATGCAACTTCATGCCTGCACCAAAGATGACGCTGGGTGAGTGTGAACACAATTGACAGTACACTATGTGTCTTTTATTTATGTCGGTTTTTTTATTTTAATACCGGACTAAAATATAATATGATTTTCAAAAAAACAATTGTCTTCGTTTACAATAAGATTGGTAAGTTATTAAGTGTTAATAGTATGGAATGGTAAGGTAGGAGGGCTGGGAACGCATCCTCATAGGACGAATGTTCTAAGTGATTCAATATATGAAGTTTCAGTATGCGAACAAAGATGCAGGAACGCATCTACTTCGTATATCGAGGTATTATTGTATTGTAATCATCATCTTCGTCATCATCGTTAGCATCACCATAGTGCTTCCAACATCGATGTTGTCGTGGTCAATGGTATCATTATCATCAGCAGTAGCAGCATCGGTCACTACAACCACGATTGTCATCCTTATTATCTTCGGCGACTATAATCATAACCATGATCACTATTTATAGATCACTACCGCCACCACGATCATCACCAACATCGCCATCATCATCATCAACCTCGACATCCACCATCGTCATTATCAGCAACAGCCGCAGTGGTTTATCATCCTCCCTACGATCAACAACCACCACCACTACCACGGCGCCACCACCACTACCACCACACACCACCATACCACCACACCAACACAAACCACCACAACCAACCAGTCAGCCACCACCAACAGCCAACAGCACCACCCACCACCCAGCAGCCACCACCACCACTACCACTCACCCAACAATCACCACCACTACCACTCACCCAACAACCACCACCACTACCAATCACCACCACTACCACTCACCCAACAACCACACCCACTACCACTCACCCAACAACCACCACCACTACCACTCACCACCACTACCACTCACCCAACAACCACCACCACTACCAATCACCACCACTACCACTCACCCAACAACCACCACCACTA
>JAAXLI020001230.1:390083-412138 GCA_014621495.2 Entosphenus tridentatus | reverse complement strand
TACATTGGTCAACACTTTTTCTGGCATAAGGTATTCCAACGATTTTAAGGTAATTTTGGGGTGCTGATTCCAAATCTGGCATCAGTTTTTGTCTATCACATCAGGTTTTTGAGATATCAAATATTGCATTTTCAATAAAAACAGCAAATTTATGCTCATATACGAATAGCTAAACAGACATCCATACAAGAATAGGATAGGATACAATATACAATAATAATGAAACAAACAATTAATGAGCCGTAGCACAAAGTTGTGAGAGTGACTGCATATCAATGTGAGTGAATGCATATTACCATGTAAGAATTGAATTGTGAAGATAAGAAAAATATGTACAAAAAGGTCATTCACAATAATGATGTTACATCTGCATAAACGACCTCTTCTTTGACCATCTCCGATGTACAGCTTGTGGAATGTCTCTCATCAAGGACCAGCAGTAAATTTCGATTTAAAGCTTTCGTGACTGCAGGAATTCATCTTCTTGGTTCTTTCGGTAAAGTCACGTAGAAGGGAAGTTTAGATGGAAGCATATTATATTTTTACGACGTAGAATTGTAATGTATTACCTACTGTTAGTAACTCAGCTTATTGTAGAGTATATTTAGTATAATTATGATACTATGTAGTTTATACTTTAGTTGTTTACGTGGTGGTTTTAGTTACTGCAGCTACATACTATTAACACTTCATCCCTTTATTAATGCTACCCCCATCCTCCCTGTGATGCTGCTAATCCTGCATCATACACGGGCAAAGTAACACTTCACATACCTGCATTTCCCATATCCTCTCCCTTGGATGCTGCTAATCCTGCATAATCCAGGGACACAAGTAGCACTAATTACATACCTGCATTTCCCATAAATATGCTAAATTCCTCTTGATATGCAAATTCTTTTGTTAAGGCGCCCCCCCTCCCAACCCAGCTTATATATATGCTCCAAGCACGTGTGCTGCCTCATTCAGACGCTGTCGCCTCGACAGACTTGGTTTCACCTGAAGACGGCTGCTTGCGTTGTGGCCGAAACGTCGTGAGAATTATTTTATTATGTTTTATTATTTTTATTATTTTATTACTTCCCTTCTACGTGACTTTACCGAAAGAACCAAGAAGACCAGCAGTAATCTGCCATCATGTTTGAGTCCCATCGGCCTTGGTAACGTTCTTCCATAACATTAATGTCTTGATGAAAGCGTTCACCTTGCTCTTCGCTCACGTGACCTATGTTCTCTGGAAACTGGGCCAAGTGACTATGTAAGTAGTGAACCTTGATGCTCATTCTACATCCAGGTGCTTGGAAACTCAAGAGCAGCTCCTCCACAATCTCTCAATAGTTCCGCACCACATCAGAGAATGCATACCAAGCTCTAGCCTCTGCCGCAGTCATTGTTGTAACAAAGTGTGGATCCCTGATGAGTGTTCTTATTTGAGGGCCATCAAATATTCTTGCCTTTTTCTTCTCGGCACTGAGACTTGAAACGGTTGAACATATATAGCTGAAGCAGTCTCCAGTGTGATCAAGAGCTTTGACGAATTGCTTCATTAACCCAAGTTTTATGTGCAGTGGGGGAAATATTATTTTATTTCTATCAACCAGAGGCGCATTCTTGATATCACCAGGCGTCAAACTGATTCTTGGTGGCCAGTACTTTTTAACCCAGTGTTCTAATGTAGCCCTACTGTCCCAGTATCACAGGAAACAAGGGTATTTAGTGTGACCTTGCTGACCCAGCAGAAAATTAACCATTTTGAAATCAACACAAATTAGCCATCCATGAACATGGTATTCCAATCTATCCAGAACAATCTTGATGTTGGCATACTCTTCATTCATTTTTACAGAGTGTCCTATTGGGATTGAACCATATATATTTCTGTTGTGAAGTAACACATTTCAAACTCCTTTTACTACTGTCAATAAAAAGTCTCCATTCACTTGAATCATATGCGGGCAGTCCCATATTGAGAAGAAGCCCTTCAACATTACAATAAACAAGTTGACCATCTGAATGGAAGTACTTTCGCAGTGCTGCTTCTCTGTTACGACAAAAGGAGACACGAGTGCCAGGTCTGAGTAGTCCTTTCTCTTGCAGCCTGGAAGCCAACAATTCAGCAGACTGCTTTGGCAAATACAAATCTCTTACAAGATCATTCAATTCAGGCTGACTAAACAGATACATTGTATCACAATCTGCATCAGATGGCGTATATTCCATCTGAGCATCATCATCATCATCTGTAGAAGCAGGTAAACTGAGGGATTCAACATCAATCTCTGGTAGCTCAGTAAATACAGGCACAGATATTTCCTTACAGTGCTCAACTGGTCGTCTGGCAGATGGGATATCTGGGTATTGTAAGTGTTGTTTGTTTTTCTTATTGAAACCTTTTACATCGACAAGGCAGAAGTAGCAGTTATCCAAATGGTTTGTAGGTTCTCTCCAAACCATTTTCACACCAAACTTCAGCTTAGCATTCTTTCCTTTAGACCATGATCGCAAAGTTTCAACAGAGGTTTTACACACTTTGTGAGGAGCCCAATTTTTGTCTTGGTCTCCAAGTCGTACTTTAAAGTAGGCAAGATAAACCTTCTTGACAAAGGTATTGATGTTGCGCCTTTGATCCTGCAAAGTTATCTGGGTCATTACTGCATTTCCTTCATTTCAGAGGTTGTAGCCTGTGTGAGCTCACGCCCTGCAGAAGAAAAATATTAAATGTGGATATCTACATAAAATAATATTATAAACACACTATCCTAAAAATACAGCACCATATTTTAACACTAAAGCAGTCACTGACTCGCAACAACTTGCAATCATAAGTGACAGAGTTAATTTTGGGTAAAATCAATGAAAATGGGGTATGCGGATAGCATAAAAATGAGATGTGATAAAGCAAATCTGAGATCAGATTTGGAATCAGCACCCTGAAATTAGTCTAAACAGCTGCAAAAGTCCAGGCCAGAAGTCTGGGACTACCTGTATTTTAAAACAAAATTGTAATTGATCATTGATTTACGTCAAGTTCAACTCGGAGGTCAATACTCTGAGGTAAAGTTTATGTATTTGTTGATTTATTATCGAATATTGAGTGATACAAAAAAACCATCAGGTTAAAAGCTAAAACTTTTACCAATTCATCTGAGCAACATTAAGGTCTGAGTTTTGTCGTATAATTATTCTCACGGTATATTTAATGTATATAATACATCTATATCCAAGTGATCATTATTATAACAGAACAGAATGTAACGATTGTATCATAATGATAGCGTATAAAGTATTACTTGTAATCACTTCGATTAACTAAGCCTAATTAATACGTACTATGCAATGTTATTGTAATTATAAATAATAATACGAATTTGTGTACTTAAAAAAAACTATAATTTGTATAATGGATCATCTTAGACATGGACAAAGAACCCCCGTGTAGTCTCTAACAGGGTGTTGGGGCAAGTGCTGTTCGCAAGCGCCTATGAAGGCCGCCATTTTGGCTACACGAGGGGGTGGGTGGTCAACCCCCACGCCCGACCACCTTTGTCTCTCCCACTGCACCAGGTGACTCATTTGAGGCTGAGTCGACCTAGGGGAGGAGGCCCAGGACCGATTCATCATTGGAGTTGAACTCGGGCCGCCGGGTTCGTAGTGCAGCAGCGCGCTAACCGCTGCGCCACCGCTCCCCCACGGACACGGACTAGACAAGACAAAGCCCAAGACACGATGGCGAGCACGGGCATGCAGCTGCTGGGGCTCTGCTTCGTCGGCTGGATCGGAGCCATCGTGAGCTGTGCCCTACCCATGTGGAAGGTGACGGCGTACATCGGCAACAACATTGTGGTGGCGCAGGTGATCTCGGAGGGCATCTGGATGAACTGCGTGGTGCAGAGCAAGATATAAGACTCACTACTGGCACTGGGACGGGACCTCCAGGTGAGGTGTTGATGAATGGATGGACCGACTAACTGGTGCACTCGCTGATAAACTGACTGATGGACAGACATGCACAGACTGGTGTAATGACTGATGGACAGAATAGTGGACAGAATGACGGATACACTGATAGACTGATGAACAGACTAATGGACAGACTGATAGAGTGATGGCCGGACTGACTGATGGTCAGACTTACTGATGGACAGACCAATGGACAGAATTACGGACTCATATTCTTAGGTTTTTTCGGTAAAGTCACGTAGGTAAAAATTTAAATTAATAAAAGTAAAATAAAAAATAAAATAAAAATTTAAATCACGACGTTTCGGAGGCAACACAAGCTTCCGTCTTCAGGTGGAACCGTCACAGCACGACAGCTGTATCAAGTAAATGAGAGATTACAAGAGATACCACTCCGTATATATAATGGTTGAGGGGGGTGGGAGGGCCAGGAACGGCCCACTTTTTATTATTATGGTAAGGTGCGGTTTGAGACTACGGCTAGACTGTATAGCAAATGACTGAGCCTTTATTATGGTGAGGTGCAGCTTGAGACTACGGCTAGCCTACATAACAAAATGCTGCAAATGAGACCGAGCCTCTGCCATGTAGATGGTAAAAGCACAAAAGCAGGTCAGGAAGAAACAGCCTCCTGCTATGTTGTTTGGTGGGTAAAACTTATAGCAGGAAACCAGTGTGTGAAAAAAAGAAGCTAAACCTGGTAAAACAAAACTGGCTGTCTATCAGTAACCTGTACAGTAACTCAAGAATAGTTGTCTGTCAAATAAGATGGTCCAAATAAGTGTAGTTAAATCTTTTTTGTATGGTTAATCACATCTTTCCAATGATTACTCAGTTTGTAACCATCATCACGGTTGAAATTATGTCTGTGTTTGTATATTTGTATGGCTTCGTGTACAAACCTTTGATGGTAGCCAGGAGGTTTGCAGAGCACCTTGGTCTCGGAAAAGACAATTTCATGAGAGCCCACAGAGTTGTAGCAATGATCGGTAACGGCCAAAGAATCAGTTCTGCCGTGTTTCAGATCTGACTTGTGCTCGCGGACACGATCAGAGACATGACGTTTCGTTTCTCCAATGTAGCAATCACCACAACTGCAACTCAGTTTGTAGACTCCAGGATACTGTAAGTCAGGAACGACATCCTTCACAGATGGAATCAGATCACGGATTTTATGCACTGTACTGAATCGGACTTGGATCTTATGTTTGTTTAGAATTTCGGAGATCTTTTTGGTCACGCCTGCTATGTATGGTAACGTGATAGTTTTGGTCGGAGTTTCATGTGGCTGTTTCTGTATGGTGGGAGAAACAGCTTGGCGGATGGTGCGGTCAGAGTATCCGTTCATCCTGAGGGCCCGATGTACATGTCTTAATTCACCGGCCAGGTGGTGTTGGTCAGAAATGCCATGAGCTCTGTGGTATAGCGTTTTGATGAGATAATTCTTTTGAGATGGGTGGTGTTGGGAATCCGGTTTCAAGTAGGAATCTGTGTGGGTGGCTTTCCTGTAGACAGAATGTCCCAAGGATCCGTCAGGTCTCCTCTCAAACAGAATATCTAAGAATGGCAGTTTAACATCTTTCTTCACTTCCATGGTGAATCTGATGGATGGGTGTTTGGAATTGATGTGGTCCAAGAAGTGGTTCAATGCTGGGAGGCCATGTGGCCAAATGACGAAAGTGTCATCCACATACCTCTTCCACAGGGAAGGATGCAGGGTGGATGTCTGGATGGCGTCTGATTCAAACTTTTCCATGAACATGTTGGCTATCACTGGTGACAAGGGGGAGCCCATAGGGGTACCCTCATTCTGTTTGTAGAAGGTGCCATTCCAGGTAAAATAGGTGTTGGTGAGGCAATGCCTAACCAGCGCAGGTACATCAGAATTCAATCCCCCCCCCTCAACCATTATATATACGGAGTGGTATCTCTTGTAATCTCTCATTTACTTGATACAGTTGTCGTGCTGTGACGGTTCCACCTGAAGACGGAAGCTTGTGTTGCCTCTGAAACGTCGTGATTTTTATTTTTAATTTTTTTAATTTTACTTTTATTAATTTTAATTTTTACCTACGTGACTTTACCGAAAAAACCTAAGAATATGAATCCTTGCAGTCACGAAAGCTTCAAATCTAGAAAGAATTACGGACTGACTGGTGGAAGGACTGATTGACTGACTGATGGATTGATTGATGGAATGATCGCCGGACTGACTGATGGACAGAATTACTGATGGACTGACTGATGGATGGATTTACTTACAGACAGAGTGGCAGACTAACTAATGGACTGACTGGCGGACTGACTGTTGGACAGACTGATGGACTGACTGTGAAGTCTGATGAACAGACTGATTAACTGACTGATGGATTGACTGATGGATTGTCTGATGGACTGACTGATGAACGGACTGCTGAACAGACTAGTGAACTGACGGACGGACAAACTGATGGACAGACTGATGAACGGGCTAATGGAATGTTTAACACGTAGGCTAATGGGATGATGGCCGGACTTACCGGTGGTCGGACTTACTTGTAGACTGACTGATGAACTGGATGTACTCATGGACAGACTTGCTTACTGACTGATGGATTAACCAGTGGATGGATGAAATCATTTTTCCTGTGACCGGGAATGGAGTTCGGGTCGCCGGGTTCATAGCGCAGCACACTAGCCACTACATTAACGCTCCCCCCTGCAAAGGCAACGATCCTGTCTTATAGCCTTGACAGACTGTTGGGGCAAGTGCTGTTAGCGAGTGGCAGCGCCTATAAAGGCCGGCACTGTGGCACACGAGGGGATGGGTGGCCAACACCATGCCCAACCGCCTTTGTCTCCCCAGTGGCGATGTCTACACACACACAGGTGCTCATTTGAGGCTGAGTCGACCTAGGGGAGACACAAAACAACACCCGAGATTCACCACGAAGTGGCGGTGACGTCAGCATGGCGCTTGTGCCAGGCTAGGTGCACTTTGAGGTCATGTGAAGTGTCGAAGGCTCGCTGCAGGCAGGATGTCAAGGGACAGATCCAGGTGCCATGGGTTGAGTGACTGAGATTAAACTATTTTTTTTATTTGCAGGTAAGAGCTACGTAGCTTTTTTCAGAAGCGACCTGGCCTTCACTAATAATAGCAGCTCAACAAAGTGGACGACCATGTAGAAATTTATAGCAGCCAATTAATTTAAACGCACTTCTATTCTGAAAGTCGGACGGAGAAACCGGAGGACCTGGACAAAAATCAACACGACCACAGCAGCAGGCATCGTCAGGGTCAGAGTTGAACCTACGACCTTTTGTATACCAAGCAAGGTAGTTCATTTCTCCTACCCCCCGTGATGCCCCATACTCTAAGCGCACGTTAATTCTAAACGTGGAGATGGTTTCACCAGCCATGCCTCCCCTACTGCGCCAACTTTCTGCATTTTATCCGCCCGGGGCTCCGCTCGTTGTCAACGTCGCTCCTCTGCTCTCCATTGTTGCTGGAGGGTCGACTGCCTCCAATTGCCCAGTAGTGTAGCGTCCTTCACGAGCCTCCTCGTTTCACTGAGACCGATCTTGACACCTCTGATACCGCTCTTCGACAACTCCACTGAGCTCCATATCCTCAAGTATCACAAAGGACAAGAATCACCCGTGTAGCCTAAACAGAATGTAGGGACAAGTGCTATTAGCGAGTAGCAGCACCTATGAAGACTGCTGGCACTGTGGCACACGAGGGGGTTGGTGGACAGCACCATGCTCGGCCACCTTTGTCTTCTCACTGGCGATTTTTACTACACATATAGCACCAGGTATTTATTTGAGGCTGAATCTACCTAGGGGTGGCCCAGCACTGGCTCAAGGTAATCCCTAACACTGGTGTTGGTAGCCGTGAGGGGGACTAGAACTTGGATCTATGCCGGGTTCGTAGCGCAGTCGTGTGCTAACCGCTGCACCACCGCTCCCTCGTATGTAAACACACAGCAACACAGCCTCACTCAAACACACGCTAGTGTAAATAATTGTAGAGTTACGAAATTCTAACATATACACGCACACACTGCCAATGTGCGTGTGTGCATGTGTGTGGAGAGCGGTGGCGCGGTGGTTAGCTCGCTGCGCTCCGAACGCGGCAGTGTCCCGAGTTCGATTCCCACTCATGGCCACCAACACCAGTGAACGATTATTTGAACTGATACCTGGACCCCGCCTTAGGTTGAGTCGGCCTCAAATGAATACCTGGTGTGTAGGTGTACGTGAGACAAAGGCGGCCGGGCGGCAGTGGTTCTGGTCACCCATCCCCCTCGTGCGCCGTGCTGCCCTTCAAAGCCGCTGCTATACATTTCCATGTGATGTTAAGCCAATTTCGTTGAGCTATCATTTGTCATTTCCTTGTCGTTTCTGAAAAAAACCTAATAGCTCAGTGGGCTTTAGCTGTTAAGAAAAAAAAAGATTGTTTAGTTTGATCTGTTTTTTAAGTTAATTTGTTTAACTTTCCTATACTATTTCTTATTAGTATAGAGTCTTATACTCGTAAAAACCCGTAATCAGAGACCCACAGAGACCCATACTCCTAGAGACCCACAGAAACCCATATAGACCCAGGCTTATAGAGACCCACAGAGATCCAGAGACTCAAATAGATCCATAGAGACCCATATGCATCGAGACTCATACTAAAACGACATGTTTATTTTAACAGGTAAGGCCCAAATAAACTATGCAACTATTTTTCAGACGAGCAAGCTGGCTATCACAAACGATAGCAGCTAAACGAAGTGGCTAACATCACCATCATCGCATGGAAAGTCATAGCAGCAGCCAAATACTCCCAATGCATGTTTCTGCATACTCATAGAGACTCACTGAACCCCACAGAGATACATACACTCAAATAGAACCACAAAGACCCACAGAAATACACACTACACCGGCAGTGTATCACTGTGCTACGAACCCGGCGGCCCGAGTTCGATTCCCGCAAACGGGCACAAACACCAGCGATAGCGATTAACCGAACCAGTCATAGGCCTCCACTAAGTCGACTCAGCCACAAATGAGTACCTGGTCTTGCCCCCAGAATTACGTTACAGGCTAAACGGGGGATCTATGTCTCTGTGCGGTGATGTCGCGGTTAGCGTGCTGCTCTACGAACCCGGAGACCTGAATTCAATTCCAGATCACGGCCACCAACACCCGCGATAGCGATTAACCGAACTGGTCATGCACCTCCCCTAGGTCGACTCAGCCTCCAATGAGTATCTGGTGTTGCTGTGTAATAAATATCGCCACTGGGGAGACAAAGGCGGCCGGGCGTGGTTCTGGCCACCCACCCCCTCATGTTCCACAGTGCCGGCCTTCCTAGGTGATGCTGCTACTCGCTACGAACAGCGCTCGCCCCCACCAGTCTGTTACAGGCTATACGCGGAATCTTTGTCTTCGTGTCTATGTGGCCTTGTCCAAACAAGTCTCGCAAGTTCGTTTAAAGGGTCGGGGCTCCATGCATATAGAGCCCCGAGTCTCAAACACTCATTCTAGTGTTGACATGAAAAAGGGGTGTAGTATGTAGTTTGTTGAACTTCTTTCGTGCTACACCCGTACGAAGCCAACCATTGCTAATCGTAGGTGAGCTGAAAGGGAAACAAACTGAAACAACCACAGTAGCAAGCAGTTAGTTTAGTCGTCCATGCACATGGTGGCGAGATATTAACTAGCTCGTCTGGTATACAAGAGGTCGTGGGTTTGAGTCTTGATCTTGACGTCTGCTGCATATTGGAGTTTGTGTATGTCTCTTTCTCTCCCCGTGGTGGTCGTGTGGATTTTTCTCCGGGTTCTCCGATTTTTCACTCCAGATTTAGAATCAACGTCACGCGTTTAGAGTATTTGTCCACTATACATTTCCAGGTGATAAGCAATTCGTTGGGAAATAATTTGTGATAGCCAAGTTGCTTCTAAAAAAAGATACGTAGCTCAGTGTGCCTTACCTGGTAAAATAAAAAGGTTAGTTTTAATGTGTCTTGATGAGTATGGGACTCTGTGGATCGCGATGGGTCTCTGTGGGTCTATATGAGTCTGTAAAACACGCGTTTAGAGTATGTGGTTGCTATACATTTCCACGTGATGATATCAGCCAATACATTTCCACGTGATGATAACCCACTTCGTTAAGCGATCATTTGTGATAGCCAGGTTGCGTCTGCCAAAAGAGCGCATAGCTGAATGGGTAAAACATATTGTTTAGTTGTAGTATGGGTCTCGCTGAGTATGGGTCTCTATGGTTCTATAAGAATCTCTGGATCTATTTTGATCTCCATGAGTATGGGTCTCTATGAGTCTCTGGGTCTCTCTGAGTCTGTCGAAACGTATTTATGGTGTAGAGGTATAATTATGCACTCCCCATTGTCAGCCGGTAGTATCCCACACTTGTCAATAGGGGGCGGTAGTGTGACTGAGCCCAGTGTCAACGGACGAGCCCAAGGGGCCAACGGTAACCCCGATTGGAAAACGGATCCTGGGAAGCAGACCCCAGACCCCGGGAGGGGGGCTGGGGGATGACGTCACCCTCCCAGAACCTGGTGGAAGGTCTTGGAAGGAAGGCGTGGCTGGGGCGGAGCAAACCATGGACCTGTATAAAAGCAGGACCTCTGAACGGTCCAGGCAGTCATCGTCCACCCGAAGATCAAGAGCCTCTTGAGAAGAACCCGATGGGCAGAGCCGTACCCCTGGCAAGGGTCGGCTCTAAGCTATACCAGTGAAGACTGAAGAAAAGAACCCACGGGCAGAGTTTGTACCCCTGGCAAGGGTCAGCTCCAGCTTATATATCAGTGAAGACCAAGCTTCACTCAAGAAGGGTTAGAATAGCCAGTGAGATGCGTATTGGGTGTAAGGGGACGTAACCTCTTTGTGTTAGGGTTTATTTGTTAAATAAAATAGGTGTTGCCTCAGAGCGACTCTCCTCTAGATATTGACCCACTACAATAGTAATTGACTGCAATACATTTCCACTTGATGATATCAGCCAATACATTTCACACAATAACAAGCCACTTTGCTGAGCTGTAATTTGCTATGGCCAGGTTTGCTTTTGACAAAAGAGCGACATAACACAGTGGCGGGACCTTACATAGTAAAATTTAAATAGTTTAGTTGTAATATATAAGAGCTATGAAATTATACATATATTTTTTTAATATATAAAATAAGAAAACATTCAAAAATAACAATAATAGTTATAAAAAATGATGGAGACTAATAATAAAGCAAACACATTTTTCATAGTGAATACAAATGAAATTATATATATTTTTTATACATTTATAATGGTGAAAAATAAAATAATAATTTAGAAATATTAATGAAATTATAACATAGTAAAAATCTATATCAATAAAGGAGGATGTGTGTGTGTATGTATGTTTGCTTACCAGGATGCATTCACAGTTTTTAAGGTAGAGAGCTGAAAACTTTGCAGGGTAATCCAGGATGTTTGCCTTCAGGTCTTAGGCAAGGTCATCCACCCCCCCCACCCCCGGCCGCCGACCAGGAGTACCCCGGTTTCGAAAGTGGGTGTTCTCGGGCACCTAAATATGTTGTGGACCACGGATTTGGGTTCCAGTCGGGGGAGGGTCGTGGGCAGGGCTCCCAAAACCCGTTTGGTTTTTGATCGGCGGCGACTTCTCGGTGTGAATTGGCCAAAGCCGTGGGGGTCTGGGCCCCCTCCCCACCTCTGTGGGTTTGGAAGATTTTCAGCTGCAACCATCGCAGGGTGGTCAAGGATGACCGCCTTCAGGTCTTAAAGTAGGGAATAGATTGGGAAGGGGCTTGGGGGTTGTTGTTTGCCCCGCCCCGCGAAAATAAAGTTACCCCCAATGAGTCCAGATATATATATACAAAAAAACTACTGAGGGAATATTTATCCTGCACTATTGGTTTCATGAAAAAAGTGAGGTGTCTTTTTTCCAGTGAGGATCAGTCAGGATCCAGGGAGTGGATTGGGGGCGGTTCTTTGTCCTGCCGACTACACAAAGTACCCAACGAGGCCGGATATCAAGACACCATGCAGCATGTGTTTCAACTGCCTCACCATGAATGAAAGATGCCAAATGCTCCAGGAGATACCCCAGAGGGTTCGTGCACAAACTGGGGAAGATCGTTATCGTCTCTGCAGGAGGAGACAACCTCAACCTGGGGGTTGTGCAATCAAAAAGGGGCAAGTTGAGTATGAAAATTTGTGGGTGGTTCCCCAATGCCCACTTCTGTCAAGAATATTCAATGCCCACCTCATTGTTGAATACTTTTAACTCGGTAAAGGCAATGGAATGCATCTGCAAGTATGTCAACAAAGGAAGTGACCAGGCAGTCTTTCCCTTACAGAGAGGTGGGGGCACCAGTGAACACTTTTAAATGGGTCGCTACTTCAGCATCAATAAAACTGTGTCGAGGATTTTTGAGTTTCCAGTGCATGTCCTCTGGAGATTTAAGGAAAACACTGCCAATTGTTCCACGGGGAACACCTGCAAATGAAAATAAAGGCCTGTTTGAAGCAATATTATCTTCGGTCTGGTGTTCAGAAGTAGAGTCCGTGATATGTTGAAGTAGGAACATTCTCAGACCTCTTGTTGCAAATTGGCATTGGGAATTACCCAGTCAATCGAAGTGGACACGTGTCCGGAGCTTTTTCTTAAGGTTTTTCCCAACATACTCAATCACTTCCAGGATACCACCTATCATGACTGGCTAAACTGGCTGTGTGAAAGATCAACCTTGCACCAAAAATTAACAACCCGCTGGTGCCCAACACCATGAAGCGAGAGATCGGCGCATCCATTTACGTCGGCTGGGCAGCGGCCGTGCTGCTCATCCTGGGGGGCTTCCTCCTGTGCTGCCAGTGCACCGCCGCTGCCGCCACTGATCCCCACCATCGCAAATGGGAGAGGTACGAGGCAGCGGTGGGGGCAGCCCGTCGCTCAGCATTCCCGATCCACGGTGTCGTCGCGGAATAACTACGTGTGAGCGGACCCTGTGATTGGCCAGCAGGGGGTCGGGGGTGTCGATGTGTAGTAAGGTGATGAGTCTATGTGGGTCACTCATTTGTGTGGTCGTGAGTCTATGGGTTTCTGCGTGGTGAGACTACGGGTGTTCTGCCTCACGGCAGGAGTTCTGCCTCACGGCACGAGTTCTGCCTCACGGCACGAGTTCTGCCTCACGGCAGGAGTTCGGCCTCACAGCAGATTGGGGGGGGGGGTGTATGTGCACAGAAATTTCCTGTTTTTGATGCTAATTTTGGTCACGTGACCAGGAAGTTGCGATTTAAGATTCCCGCTCAACCACGCGGGCGTCGGCCATTACACACATAATTCAAGATGGCGGCACACATCGCGTCCCAGTGAAGCCAGTCGCAATTGTCCATTGTGGGACCTTAAGAAGCATTGTCTGTAAGTTCGTTTATGTTCTTATAATATTGGCAATGCTGTTATAATGTTAGAATGACCGTTATGATGTAAATGCCTTTATAATGCTGTTAAATTGTTATGATAAATACGAGGCCTAGTTAACAACGAAGCCTGCAACTTTCCTTATTGTGAATGTTACTTGTAATTTATTAAGTCGAGTCAAACTTGTATCCAAGTAACTATATGGCGATCCTGAGAGCAAGGATGACGAAATATCACATCCACAATTTAGTGTTATGTGTAATACTGTACATTTGGGGTAGAGTGTGATGAATACACGATGTGCCTTTATGTAACACAGCAGCTTATGCTCTTGCATAGTTATTCAGTGGTAATGTAGGGGCATGTTCCATTCAGGGTCTATTGTTGAGAAACATGTTATCTAAGACAATGTTCTGATGCTGTGGTGTTCATTCAATGTATTGGTGTTTCCGGGTATTAACAGATGCTGTATCTGTGCTGTTTTCTCACCAGTTTTACCTCGTTAAAATCAATAAATGACGTTCTGAGTCGGATGTTCACCCTGGCTCTGAGGGTTTATTGGACGCGAGGTTATCTACTCAGCTAGCGGTGCAACGCAGCGCACAGCGAGGCCGAGACAATGGGTTTCTGTAATGAGTCTATATGTCTGTGGTGAGTCTATGGGTCTCTGTGTTGCAAGTCTACGGGTCTCTGCGTGATGACCTTATCGTCGTTGGATAACTACGTGTGAATGTACTTTATGGTTGGCCGGCCCCAGGGTTGTGTCGGTGTTTGTCTATCTCTTGTGGGAGCCATGGTGGCTAGGAGATGTTAACTACCTCGCCTGGTCTGCAGGAGTCATGGGTTCAATCCTGGACCCTGATGATGGACTTTTGTATATTTGGTGTCTGCGTGTCTCTCTTTCTCTCGCCGTGGTCGTGCGGATTTTTCTTCGGGTCCTCTGGTTTTCCCCCTCCACATTTAAAATCAACATCACCACGTCTTTAGAGAATTTGGCTGCTGCTGCTATTACTATCCACGTGATGATGATGTCAGCCACATGGTTGAGCTGCTATCATTTGTGATGGCCAGGTCAATGGGGCCTTGAACCTGGTAAAATAAAAAATAGTTGAGTTTGATTTGAATATTAGTGATTGGCTTACCTTTCATCTACTTTGCACCCCTATCGGTGTGTGTGAGTATTTTGTATGTTGTTGTTTTGTAACGTTCTGACTGCCGTGTCCCCCTACTGGACATCTTTGACACAAAGAGCTTCAAAGCTCATCGGAACCCTCCTCCTGCAGTATAAATAAATATTGTTCTGATTATTACGTAATGGAGTCGCCTAAGAATTTTGCGTGTGAGAGCTAAGTTCTAGACTGAGAGGGGAGCCCAGTTGCTGCATCTAAATTCAAAGTCAACTATTTTTATTTTGCCAGGTGTGAGGCCGCACTGAGCTACGATGTCACTCTATTTTAGAAGCCCTCACGTGGCTATCACAAATGATAGAAGCTCAACCAAGTGAATTGTCATCATCATCATCTCGTTGACATTTATATCAGCCAAATATTCTCAATCCGTGGTGATTTGATTCTAAATGTGGAGGGAAATAGCGGAGAGCCCAGAGTAAAATCCACGCGACCGAGGAGAGAGACGTACAGTGCAGTGTACGGTATTGTAGAGTGTGGTGTGTAGTGTATAGGAGTGTATTGTATCGTAGTGGAGTGAATATTTTAAGTATATCATAGTGTAGTGTATAGTGCAGTGTATCATAGTGAAGTGTATCATAGTGTATTTGTATAGTGTAGTGCATAGTGTACTGTACAGTGTAATGTATATTAGTGTCGTGTATCGTGTCGTATGTAATAATGACTCTCACGTATGATATAATTTCCCACATTTATAAATCACTTCACGTACATCCCCTGGGACATTGCCACGTACCGAAAACCACGGGATTATAAACTAAAACCACGGCGAGTACGAGTAAGCAGCAGACATCGTCAGGTTCCGGGATCAAACCCATGCTATCCTGTATTTCAGGCGAGGTAGTTAACACCTCCACGTGGATAGAGAGAGAGACTCAACAGAAATAACAACAGGCATCGTCAGGGTTCGGGATGGAATCCTCGACCTCCTGTGTACCAAGCTATTGAGATAACATATCCAAGGCGAGAGAGAGAGACGCAGACTCCACATATACACCAGCAGGCATTGACTTGTCAGCGTCCAGTGTCGATCCCACAACCCTCCTGTATACAAGGCGAGGCAGTTAGCATCTCACTAGCGGCCGCGGCACCCATACAGGGACTCCTCTACTTATGAACGAGTTAGGTTCCAGAGGTCTTGTCATGAGTCGATTTGTTCGTAAGTCCAACTTTACTCCTGTCGATTCCAAACACGTTGTACGGCGTGTACATTAAACATGAGGAATGGCTAGTTTTTGTAGATGCCACTAGTTCTTCATATTCTGGAGATGTAGATATCACTGATTCGTCACATTCAGCAGAAGTAGATGCGACCAGTCTCTTCATGTTCTCCAGATGTAGATGCCACTGGTGTCTTCACATTCTGCAGATGTAGATGCCATCAGTTCTTCATGTTCTGCAGATACAGATGCCACTGGTTCTTCACGTTGTAGATGCCACTGGTTCTTCACGTTCCGCAGATGTAGATGCTACTTGTTACTCATGTTCTGCAGATGTAGATGCCACTGGTTCTTCATGTTCTGCAGATGCAGATGATACTGGTTCTTCACGTTGTAGATGCCACTGGTGTCTTGTTTTGGGCGGCCGTTGAACTTACGATTCTCGTTTCCAAACAGTTGCAACTGGACATATATGGGGAGAGCTTTGTTCGTATCTCTGAAAGTACGTGAGTGCAATATTCGTAAGTAGAGGAGTCCCCCACGCAATTTTAACAGGGCGAAATATATTTTTTAACCTGCTTATCTTAGGGCGCCCCTTTCTCCCTTTTCAGGAGTGCCGTCAGCCACGCTGGGCGAGGACAACTGCCGCGGTCGGCCCTTCAGGCAGAGCATTAAAAAGAAGACGAGATAACGGTCATGGCAACGAGCAAGGCCGACGTGAAGTGAGCCGCACGCAATCGGGCGAATCCATTGCCGCCACCTTTGGTGGTGCTGCCGCCTTTGGTGGTGCTGCTGGTGGTGCCGCCGCCTTTGGTGGTGCTGCTGGTGGTGCCGCCGCCACCGCTGCCACCGCCATTGTTGCAGAGATTCTGCTGGCAGCAGGTGTACGAATCGACAGTGCCGGTGAATGAGGGGACAAGGGAGCCGATGTACTGCTTCAGCTGCTCCTTGAAATCGTCGGCGGCACACTGAGCCGTAGTGGCGCAGCCCCTGCCTATGAGCTGCTGCCCGCCTGGAAATGTAAAAAGGAACATAACCTGTTAAATAAATAAAATTTAATTCATAAATAAATGCTAGCATGAATAATATAAATTATTAATAATAGTTCATATTTATAATGCACATTCCATCCGAGGATACTCCACATCCACTTCAGTGAACACATCACCAATGCCCTGCGCGGGACTGGAATCACTCCTGGGGCAGACCACAGCCTGACGTGGACACGCACGGTCGAGGCCGATCTTCGACACCGTGGCCTTGGCTTGCATTCAGCGTGGCGGCTGGTGCAAGATAGAATTGCCTGTTGGTGGCGTGTGGAGACTGCCACGCCCCGAGCGGCATGCACATGATGATAATGGTGATGATCCTAGGATCCCAATTGTGCATTTCATGAATAGCAGGGAACAAAAACAACCGGTGGGGGGGGGGGAGCGGGGCAACAGACCGAGAGAGGAAAAAATCTGACTTGAAGGTTTCGTGACTGCAAGAATTAATATTCTTTGGGTCTTTCGGTAAAGTCACGTAGATAGGTTAAAAAAAATAACATGCTCCGATAACACTGTAATAAAATATATATTTTGTCCCTCGGTAGTAAGTGTTATTTTCTAATTTCTTATGCGTCAAAAGTACACAAAATGGCTATATTTCTCCACAAACGTTGCTTTTGTGACCAGGACAGTGATTTCTTTTTTAAATGTACCTATTTTCAATGAGAATTCCAGATAGATTCAGTGCTGAGTAAATTTGGAGTAACTTCTAGAATATTCTATAACTCTCCAGTAATATAAATAGTATAAACACAGGTGCCTTAAGCCCACCAGTTCAGTTTAGTTCCAGCTGCTTAAGTGGATACATATCTGCATTTTTCTGAGATGCCATCAAGAGGCTGTAAGCATCCAGCAGACGAATTTTGCTATGTCTACGGCCAATTTATCAAGACAAGAGCGAAAAAGTACGCTGTGGAAGCATCTGCTAAGATGTGTGAGGCCTACAAGGCATATTTCGGCATGCTTGTCGAGGATTAAGACAAACCCTGGGGACCTCATTTCACCTGCGAGCAATGGAAAAAAATTTGAAGGTAAGATGGACAATTGTTGCTCGGAATTTTATGTTATGAAATTTGTTTAAATGTTTACATTGTAAACGTTTTATTTAAAAAATGTTTGAAAATTTTGAATGTTGAAAAATATATATCATATATGAAAAATGTTGTGAGAATCTCTTAAACATTAGTCATGGGTGAAATAAATGTATTTTGTAGGATGGTACAGAGGGGAAAAGAGAGCCATGAAGTTCGCTATCCCAAGAATTTGGCAGGAAACCACTGACCACTCAAGCAACTGCTACTTCTGCATGGTGGACTCTTCCAAACGTCTGACTGTCATGTATCTGTAACGTCCTTCATCCAGCGCCCCAGTGTTACACTGCCATGAGCTCCCCGTACCCACTCCTCCGGAGAGAGAGCAGCCGTCTTTAGAAGATAGCAGCAAGTCAGAGAGCGAGGAAGACGTAGATCCAGATGACAATTTCAGAGGTGGAGCTGAGGAGAGAAACCCATACTACCCCAACCAAAAAGATCTCAACGACTTGATCAGAGATCTTTGTCTCACCAAGTCCAATGCTGAGATTTTGACGTTTAGGCTCAAGCCGTGAAACTTGTTGGATGCAAGTGTGCAAGTCACAGATAAGAGGAAGCGTCACCAACGTTTTTGCAGCTTCTTCACCCGTCAAGATGGGCTCTGCTTCTGCCACAATGTGACCAGTCTCTTCAAGGCAATCGGAATCGCCTGTAACCAGATTGAGTGGCACCTCTTCATTGACAGCTCATCCAGGAGCCTCAAAGCCGTGCTGCTCAATAATGGTAACAAGTACCCGTCTCTTCCCCTGGCTCACTCGGAGCACCTCAAAGAGGATTACAACAGCATCAAGACCTTTCTGGATGCCTTGAAGTATTATGAGTACAGCTGGGAGGTCATCGGAGACTTCAAAATGGTGGCATTCCTGATGGGTCTTCAAGGCGGTTTTAGCAAGTTTCCCTGCTGTCTTTGCCTTTTGGACAGCAGGGACACCAAGGCGCACTTCCACAGGAGGGACTGTCCACAGCGGAACGAGTTCTCTGTGGGGAGGAACAACGTCAAGTGGGAGCCACTGGTGGACCCCAGGAAGGTGCTGATGTCACCACTTCACATCAATTGGGCCTTATGAAACAATTTGCCAGAGCTGTAGATAAGGAGTCAGCATCCTTCAAGTACCTTCAAGACTTTTTCCCTAAGCTGTCTGAGGCAAAGGTCAAAGTCGGTGTCTTCGTCGAACCACAGATGAAGAAGATCCTGGAGTGCAATTAATTCCCTAAGAAGCTCACTAGTAAGGAGAAAGCGGCTTGGATCAGCTTTGTTGCAGTGGTTCGGGGCTTCCTGGGTAATCACAAGGCCGAAAACTATGTGGAGCAGGTTGAGACTGGTGAAAAACTATGGCACAATGGGCTGTAGAATTTCCCTCAAAGTCCATATCCTTAATGCTCATCTTGATAAAAATTAAAGAGAACATGGGAGCGTATTTGGAGGAGCAAGGCGAGCGCTTCCACCAGGATATACTGGACTTTGAACGCCGCTACCAAGGACAGTATAATGAGAAGATGATGGGAGACTACATTTGGGGGCCGATTTGTGAAAGTGATTTACAGTATAATCGAAAATCTCGAAAAACTACTCACTTCTAAATCTTTTGTAGTATTTTTTGTATTACCTTAGTATAAATACATGTTCATTTTGATTTATATGTTTTGTTTTTTATTTGGAGTCTGCTTGTTTCTCTCCCCGTGGTCGTGTGGATTTTTCTCCAGGTCCTCCGATTTTTCCCTTCACATTTAGAATCAACATCTCCACATGTTTAGATTAATTGGCTGTTGCTATAAACTTTCACGTGATGATATCAGCCACTTCATTGAGCTGCTATCATATTTGAAAGCCAGGTCGCTTCTGCATAGCTAAAGGGGCCTTACCTGGTAAAATAAATATTGCTTATAGTTTAGTATGTATGTACGTAGCCGACCACACTAATTGGGAGGTGAGGGGGAAGGACAAACTAAACACAACAACCAGTAGTTCTAAAGAAATTAGTTTGTCGATCTCAATGATGATTTAAAAGTGTACAGCTCCCAGTGGCTTCTTAATATCAGAAGAGCTCTCCATACGGCCGCAGAAGCACATCTGAAAGCGCCGTGTGATGATGTGTTGACTGTCTTTGTTCGATGGCTAGGCAAAAGTTTAGTGTATAGTAGTGTGTAGTGTAATGTATTGTGTAATGTAAAATAGTATAGTGTATAGTGTGCTGTATGGTAGTGTAGTGTCTATAGCATCTGAAAGTGCTGCGCATGAAGTGGTGACCACCGTCTGAGTTCGATGGCCCGCAGACAAAATTCACTGCTGCTGCGTGGATGAGCGGAGTTCGTGTGAAAATGGTTGATCGTTCCTTGATGAGATCAGCAAGGTAATGCGAGTCATTTGTGGCAATTGCGCACTGTGTGTGTGTGTGGTCAGTGCGACCTTCTAATGCTGTGTATTCGTTCGGCAACCGGAAGCCGATGCAGATCTATGCAGTTCCCCCCTTCACAACTCGTGCCAGATAATGTTGTACATGCTTTTGCCAGATGTCTCGTAGAGTAGTGGGAGTTGTAACAAATGAGTAAAGGGTGCTCTATAAATATACGTTAGATTATATGTGTAGTGACATATAATCTAACGGGATGTCACTGGGTAAATGCCGGCCCTAGAGGGGCTCGGTCAGTGCTGAGTAATAGCGCTGGATAGCACCACGCTTGGCGTGCAGTGCCAGCCCTACAGGATAGGGTGGAAGTGTCGGCCATAGGAACGGGGTTACTATAGGCCATGGCACTTTGGTTGACACGAGAGGACACGTGACCGGTTAAGTCTACAAAGGGCCCCAGGTGGGGGCTCGGGGTGGTCACGTGTCAGGGTCGAGATCCTGCTCGAGGATTCTGGAAGGTGGTCGTGGCCAAACACGGAGACAGCCACGACCCGTGTATATACTGCATATACTGTCTCTCTGCACGAATACGGGTTGTGAAGTGCATTGTTGTGTTCCTTGGTACGGATCGTTAAATTGTGACATGGTGCCAGTGATTTGGATTGTGCTGCTGGCTGTGGCTTATCTGGGGCAAAGATTCTGCACAGAATGCCCCTGTTATGGTTGCGTGTTGACATGAGTGTAGTCCCGTCATGCTATGGCTGACGGTTTGACCTGACAGCCCGGAGTTCGAGACACTCCGTGGCGTGTCTAACCTAGTGGGCTGTGCGCTCACATGGCTCGGGGAGTTGTGGTTCTGTCATGCTATGGCTGACGGCTTGACCTGACGGCCCGGAGTTCGCACCGAGGCGCGTCTGAAACAGTGAAACAGAGGCTCAGGGAGCTTATGGTGAGTTGCTTTTGAGTTGGGTACTGAAATCCCGTAGTTAATGTCATAGGGATTTTTGGTTGGCAGGACCAGTGTGAATCGAACTCTCCGGTGGGTTCCTGTCTGTTGTTGCTCTCTCCGCTCGATTGCATGCAGCCAGGGGCTGCATTGCGAGTAGGAGCATGTGAGCGAGGTGTCTTCTCAGCTCGGTTGAGACAGCTGGTTGCTGCAACGTGAGTCTTGGAAAGATACTGCTTTAAATTTCCTCCACTATGGCTGATGCGTGTGGCGGGCTGTGGCGACGCGCAGAGACGTCGGAGAGTGTAAACATGGGACATGGATTGTCCGTTGTGATTCCCAAAGGAGTATACTGGGATACAAATGTGGGGAGAACCACGGGGATATGCATGTGCGCGGAAATTGCCTTCGAGCATACGGCCGCCATTTTGTACGCACGCTGGAAACCGTGGAGATGTTCGCGCGTTGGGCCGCCATTTTGTACGCACGCGGGAAACCGCGGAGATGTTCGCGCATTGGGCCGCCATTTTGTACGCGCGTGGGAAACCGCGGAGATGTTTGCGCGTTGGGCTGCCATTTTGTACGCGCGCGGCAAACCATGGAGATGTTCGCGCGTTGGGCCGCCATTTTGGGCACGCGCGGGGAAACCATGGGGACGCGGGTCGCTCATGCGGCCGCCATTTTGTATATACACGGGTGGCCTCGGAGATGTGGGGGTTGTACGTGTAAACTATTTCTGGGCAAGAGCAGGCATTCTTTTTTTCTGTGCCACGTTGATTTAACATATTTTCACAAAAAATGTAGATACTGGGGCAACCCTGAAGTGAGACTTCTTTTCCCAGTACATGGGTCGACCTGGAAGCATGGCTTCCTTGACCCGGGATGTTGTACGAAA
>JAAXLI020001230.1:348263-373862 GCA_014621495.2 Entosphenus tridentatus | reverse complement strand
CGGCCTAAAGCCTACAGCTAGGCCTAAAGCCTAGAACTAGGCCTCAAACTCTCCCTTCGTATCCTCCAATTAGGTGTAGCAACATCGCCCCCTACTGCAAACACTTGGCAGGACTCTACAAAAACCTTTAGACTCAGTGGGGCTTTCCTGGCTAAACAAGTGTAATAATACATTATGTTTATATTCTTTGGTTATTCGTTCCTACCAGCCCACCCCGCAGGGTCCTGTTAGTGAAAAACTTTGTTTTTACGGGTTATCTTATTAGAATCCAAACATATTGAAACTCCAAAGGCGGAAACAGGAAAAGGAAAATCGGGAATGGTGGAAACATCATGCTGCAGCCCAACTTACTAATCCAGTTCCACCCACCACCCTTCAAGTATTTTCAGACCCAAAGATAATTAAACTTTTCTATGGAAGACACTCATCCTCGATTGCGAGGGAGAGCCTATGATGATAACACAGCACATTACCCCACCACACTATGTAAAAAAATCACATTTTTTTTTAGACTGATTGTTTTCAGTTCATCGTCCTTTCCCAAGCACATCTGATTAGCACGGTGCGAAATGAAGTTTAATGTAAACAACACGCATACTCCACATTACAGAAATAAGATAGAGGTGGGTTAAACAATCTGTCCGTCAATTTAAATCCACTACCGCCATTGCAGAGATCGGTCTGGCAGCAGCTGTAATCATTCACGGTGCCGGTGAATGACGAGACGATGCCGGTGATGAATTGCTTTATCTCCGTCTTGTAACCGGACATCTCACATGCCGCCTTGATGCCACATCCCCTGAATTTGAATGTTTCGCTACCTGCAAAACAAGGAAGCGATCGCAATCTGTTTAGATCAACGTTGTAGTGACCTGGACCGAGTTTCATTGTCCCCCGCGTAACCACTCCTCCGCAGAGCACCTCAAAGTCACTTAACCTGATGAATTGGTCCCACTAAACTAGAAACTATTTTTTTATTTACTCGGTGTAAGGACCCACTGAGCTATGTAGCTCTTTTTCAGACAAGCAACCTGGCCATCACAAATTATGGCAGCTTAATAAAGTGGCTGATAATCACGTGGACATTTATAGCAGCCAAATACTAAACTAAACTATTTATTTTACAGGTAAGGCTCACCGAGCTACGTAGCTTTTTTAAAACATAAGCGACCTGGCCATCACAAATGATAGCTGAACAAAGTGAATTATCACGTGCAAATGTATAGCAGCCAACTACTCGAGGCAAAAAAAATCCATGCGACCACCATGGGGAGAGAAAGAGAGAGATGCAGACTCGAAATATACAGCGGCAGGTTTTGTCAGGGTTGGGATCGGGATCAAACCCACGACCTCTATACAAGGCGAGGTAGTTAACATCTCCTAGCAACTGACAGCTCAGTGGGCCTTACCCGGTAAAATCAAAAGTTTAGTTCTCTCTCCACATTGACTCCCCCTTTTATCATAATCAGAATATATATTTACACTCCAGGAGGAATCCAATGAGATATAAAGCTTTTCTTCATAGATGTCCAGTATGGGCAGGGGGTAAGAGTGTTACAAAAACGAACAATACAAAACACAATAATCGTGCAAAGTACAATAAAGGTGTAGAGGAGTAAAATGGGGGCGTGACGTCAGGTGTGCCGTTTAGTGCGATGACGCCACGTCTCCTAGGGTACTTAAGGGAGACCCCGTGACGAAAGGGGGGTCACTGTGGGAATGGGGAGAGTAGGAAGGGTGAAGAGGGAACCAGGGGTAGAAAGGGATCGAGTGGTGAGTCTGGGGAGAAGCCGGTGGTAGCCGATAGAGGTGCTTCTCTCTCTGGTCGGTGGAGTCAGCAGAGTCCCCGATCCGACATGAGAGAGAGAGACCGGAGCTAGCCGGGCAGGGACGAGGACTCAGTGTAGGACCCCTAGCCCCTGGGAGTTGTGTACCCTTGTGTGTTATTGTTAACCTTTAATAAACCCTTGTCGAAAGCCCAGATTCCAAGAACACAGGATGAGATGTTACTATCCTTTGTGCAAGCACTTCCAAGAGTTCATGAACAGTGAGCCTGGTGAAATTTGGGGAGTGCATCGTCAGTAGTGTACCTTTGGTTCCTAGGGTGTTTCGGCCTTTCACACTATACACCCTCCCCAAAGGCGGCCAGCGATAGGGTGATCAATCCTATGCTTGCGTCCCATGCCCAAATAGTCATAGGAGTTGCCTTGTTGTTGATAGCCAACATCCCATGGGACTATGCATGGCAGGGGCGTCCTCCTCCCTTAGTCAAGCATTGTTGACCGCATACCTCCTGGCCCTCTCACTTCGGGGCCCAGCTGGGGTCTTTCCTCTTCATCCAGAGCCACTGACTGCTGCCTTCTGCCGCCTCCGATACAGCTCTGATTGCCGAACGCTGGCTCTGGCCTTTAATCCCGGGTCTCTAAGCAGTCTGATTGTAGATGTCGCCACAAAACCTCTGCAGCCCACCTCCACTGGTCGGACTTCTGTATTCCAGCCATGATGCCGTGCTTTGGCAGCTAGATCAGCATAGCGCAGATGTTTTCGCTCATAAGCCTCATCTACTGAGTCCTCCCAGGGTACTGTGAGCTCAATGATGAAGACCTTCTTGAGCGAACGGGACTATGTCAGGTCTTAGGGTGGTGGTTGCGATCTCCGGAGGAAACACAAGTTGCCGGCCAATGTCAACAAGCATTTTCCAGTCGCGTGCCAAGCGCAGCTGGTCTCGCTCTGATGGTGAAGAACTGCTCTTCAGTGGTTTAGCCCCTTCATGGACAAAGGTCGTCCGTAAGGGGTGTGATGCTGCTGGGGGTGGTAGGGAGTTGGTGGCAGCTCGCTTGTCCTCCAGGGCGGGCGCAAGGTTTTTAAGGACTTGGTTGTGACGCGAAGTGTAGCGTCCTTGGGTGAGGCTTGTTTTACACCGTGTGAGAATGTGCCTGAGGTTGGCTGGCATGGAACAGAGGGCACAGTCCGGATCTTCACCATACCATTGGTGAAGATTAACTGGTGTGGGAAGGACGTCATATATTGCTCTGATGGAAAAGCTCAACCGCCTCGCTTCCATGGCCCACAGATTCTTCCAGCTGATCTTCCTCCTCTCCACACTGACCCATCGAGTCCACTGTCCCTGTTTGGCAAGGGAGACTGCCTTGGCCCACTTTGCAGCCTCCTCCTGATGGCGTACTTCCTGCACTACCATCTTCCGCCGCTCTGGTGCAGTGGCCTTACTCCAAGCAGTGCGGCTAGTTAGCCCAAGGCCTCCTCTCCCTTGCTGAACATGACCCACAATGTCAGCATGTCTGAGGGCTGCTGTTGCATCCTGGACTGCTTTTGTTGGCCTCCATTTGCGCCCAGTTGCCAAGGTCGGCGCGTTGTTGCTCACCACTGGGTCTCGATATTCATTCAGTGTCATCTGGAGCCTTGTTTTTGCACACTTGAATTCCTCTGTTAGACTGGTGAGGGTGGTGAGGGGCAGCTTGAGGACACCATCTCCATAGAGGCCTATGGTGGTAAGGCATCGTGGAACTCCGAGCCACTTCTTTAAGTACCCTGTGACTCCTCTTTCCATCTTCTCCACTGTTGAGATTGGAACCCCATACACTGCTAGGGGCCACAACACCCGGGGTAGGAGACCAAATTGCAGACACCAGGCCTTTAACTTTCCAGGTAGCTGGGTGCTGTCGATGGACTGTAGGCTACTCCTGATGTCTTTGTGCAGCTGTTACACCTGATCTTTGTCCTTCAGGCTTGCATCATACCACCTTCCAAGGCTTTTTACTGGCTGCTCAGACACTGTTGGGATTGGGTCATCTCCGATGAAGAATTTCAGGTCAGAGAGTACTCCCTTCACAATCGAGATGCTGCGTGACTTGGATGGTTTAATCTTCATATGGGCCCAGCTGATGTTCTCCTCAAGTTTTCTGAGCAGTCTCCTGGTGCATGGGACAGTGGCGGTCAATGTTGTAATGTCGTCCATGTAGGCTCTGAGTGGAGGGAGGCGGAAACCAGAGTCGACTCGCTGTCGACCAGCAACCCATTTTGAGGATCTGATGATAACCTCCATTGCCATTTTGAATGCCAATGGAGAAATGGTACATCCCGCCATTATACCTACATTCAGGCACTGCCATGAGGTGGTGAACTCTGAGATGGTGAAGCAGAACTGCAGATCCTGGAAGTACGACTTCACCAGGGTTGTGATGGTGTCCAGTATGTGGAAAAACCTGAAGGCAGACCACAGGAGTTCATGGGGCACAGAGCCAAATGCGTTGGCGAGGTCGAGGAAGACTACATGGAGGTCCCTTTTCTCCCCCTTGGCCATTTGGATCTGGTGCCAGATCATGCTGGAATGTTCCAAGCAGCTAGAGAACCCTGATATCCCTGCCTTCTGTACAGATGTATCGACGTACGCATTCCTTTGCAGGTACTCGGCCATCCTCTGGGCAATGACACTAAAGAAGATTTTACCCTCCACATTCAGTAGGGAAATTGGGCGGAATTGGCTGATGTTCACTGCATCCTTCTCCTTAGGGATCAGGACCCCACCTGCCCTACGCCACACTTTGGGTATTATCTTCTTTTGCCAAGCTGTTCTCATAAGCCTCCAGATGAACCTCAGGACGTCTGGTGCGTTCTTATACACTTTGTATGGGACTCCATTTGGCCCTGGGGCTGATACTGTTCTTGCCCATCGAACTGTGTTTTCCACCTCTTTCCATGTCAGAGGGCTGGTTTCAATATGATGTTCCGGGGGTTCAATGGGTGGGATATCTGATGGGATGGCCAGATGTTCATGTCGCTTTGAGTCAAAGTTTGTTGTTCTCAGGTGCTCCTCTAGGTCGTTCTTTGTTGTTTTTAGAGCTCCACTTTTTTCCTTCGTGAAGAGACTTTTAAGGAACTTGAAGGGATCTGTGTTGTGGCAGAAACGTCGTGAAAATTATTTTATTGTTTTATTTTTATTATTTTATTAATTTCTTTCTACGCGACTTTACCGACAGATTCTGTCTCCTTGACAGACCTGTTCTTCACCTGAAGACGGCTACTTGCATTGTGGCCGAAACATCGTGAGAATTATTTTATTATGTTTTATTTTTATTATTTTATTAATTTCTTTCTACGTGACTTTACCGAAAGAACCAAGAAGATGAATCCCTGCAGTCACGAAAGCTTTAAATCGAAACCGAGTTCTAGTTTATTCTTTCTTCCTTCTGCGTTTCCGTAGGTTCTCTGCTCTACGGAGGGATGCCAACCGGGTTTTGATGTCAGCCTGAAGTGCCTCTATGCCATCCTTTTCCACTTCCGAGGCCTTTTTCTACTGTTTCTTAAGCTGTCTCCTTTCTTGAACGAGGCGCTTGATTTCTTGTTGCCTCCTGGAAACTGGTGGGGTTGGAACCTTTCTCCCGCCTTTTGCCTATTGCACTCCAAAAAGCTTTCTGCCCCGTACTCATAGATGATGTCCCCCATCCTCTCCGACTTCTTCTCCACTGTGCCTCGAAGTTTCTCGAGGGTTAAGGTAAGGTCAGTATTCACTGTTTCCCACAACTTCTTGTCACTGGCGCCAGGCCACTTCACATACGGTCTGTGCCCTGGTAGTCTACTCTCGACTGCAGGTCTGGGAGGTTGGGTGAGTTCCACTCCTGTTGTTGGTTCCACCTCAGTTGTTACTTCGGTGCTTGAGTTTACATCATCCATGACAGTGGTACTGATGCTCTGCAAACTATGGTTTGCGTCCAGTTGCTGTGCTTCATTCGACTGATTTGATTGCTTTCGCAGAAAGTAATCAATGCGAGGCCTCTGTTTCTCTTTACCCAAACACCCCTTCTTCCCCTGGTGGATCCTCAACCCATGGTGTGATGTAACTTTCCTCCAACCACAGACACATACCTGCATCTGTTTGTGGCCCGCTGTTGCAGCGGAACTTGTGACAGTTGCTGTGGTGTTGTGCTGTGCTCTTATTACTTGTAGTCGTTTCCGGTCCAGTCATTACCATGTTGTCAGCCGATGAGTCATCTTCCGCCCCCGCTCTCGCAGACTCTTGGGGTATTCTCTTATGTTGACTTTCTGTAGCTAGAGCGGGTGTTTCCAACATACTGCGAAGTATGGGAAACTACAGAAATGGGAAGCTAGCCCATGACTGTCCCAGTGGGGTCTATTCCCTCCTGTCAGCCGTCTCTCTGTGCTGCCACAAGGACTTTCCCCTGTTGTCAGCTGATCTTTCTCAGCAGTCACTGGACAAGTCCAGATATTCAGATTCCAAGAACACAGGATGCGATGTTACTATCCTTTGTGCAAGCACTTCCAAGAGTTCATGAATAGTGAGCCTGGTGAAATTTACCTCCGTCTCCGAGTGCGTCCATGGGTACTCCTCAACAAAGGTAAACAAATCACCTGTACAAATACAAATGAAACTAAACCATGCCCATCCTGCCAGGCAAAGCCCATTGAGGTATTAACTAATTTTTGAGAAGTAAACTGGCTTTCACAAATTATAGCTCAATACAGTGGCCCATTATTCGGACATTTGTCGCAGTAAAATTAGTTAAATAATTTCAATGCATGTTTCTAAATGTGGAGGAAAAAACCAGAGGACCTGGAGAAAAAAATCCACGTGACTACGAGAACATGCAAACTCCAAATATACAGCAGGCGTCAGGATCAAACAAACGACATCCTGCATACCAGGTGAGGAATGTAATATCTCATCACCGTAGCACCCCTTTCATAAATAAATAAAGTATATAAGTTCAAATTGCATAATCAATTCTTAAGCTTCGGAAATGGGGCAGTTCAACAACAGCAAAAACAGTCTCAGACCAGACCAAGACACAGTCCTTCAATATAGTTTTACATTAAAATGGAACTCAATATATTAAAGAATTAAATCTACAAATTAAATTGGAAAACGTGACTGTATCCATGACTAATCTTTAACATCCCCTCACCAGCTGCAGTGCCTCCTACCCCCTCCATAATGTTGCCATTGTTTAGAAACCCGCAATACTTGTCTTAAGGGGGCACTGGTGAAGCATAGGTGCTGGCGAGGGGTTAGGAAGCAAGATCAGTACGCAAAGCATACATGCCAACCCCTTATCAGTGCGTACCTTATTACAGACCAATTCAGACCTTATTGGTCACCCCATGTCCGTATAAATATCAACGTTCATCCTACAGAATCCCATCACAAGGCAGAAACACAAAGAAGTTGCCCGCATTGAAATAGCTGTAGGGCATATGGTCCTGAAAACTCAATTTCCCTGTACAATAATACGTGTGAAACCGTATGGGTTGACACGTATGGCAATGGTCGTCCAAATGATCTTCCCGGGCCAAACCGTTACCCTGCGTTAGGATGGTGGTTAAGCAGGAGTCTTCGCCTGTCGCGCAGAACTTATATTCTTCGGTGATTCCCAATCCGGCACTCCCGTAGTAGCAGATCTTTCCAGTGGCTGCAACAACAAAACAAACCACGCTCACATCAGCAAGTGATAGAAACAGAGAGAGGTCGATAATTAATGAGAGGGTACTGTAGCAAGAGAAGTCAGGTGGTGAAGGGATAATTAATGAGAGGGAGCTGTAGCTAGAGTAGACACGTGGTGAAGGGATAATGAATGAGAGGGTGGTGTAGCTAGAGTAGGCACGTGGTGAAGCGATAATTAATGAGGGGGTCTGTGTCGCTCCGCTGATGCGTTTCTCGTCACGAGTTGTAAAAACCCGATGTAACTTATTAAAAGGTCGTACCTGTCTCTTCTTTCACAACTCGTCGGAACTTCTTTACACAAGCACAGCACAACGGTTGTGTTGGAGTAAACCCTCTACAACATTTACAAATCGAGTGCCATAATTTTTCGCCAGTAATTACAACTAGCAGCATCATCAGGCGACAGCCAGAGTTGTGGAGAAATCCTCCTCCTGTCTCGGTCTTAAACAATGCGTGACGATTTAGTTTCATAATTCAGTACTAACCGGTTGTTGTTTGTTGGAAAGTTTAACCCACAACACACATTTACACATTCGAGTAGCTGGTGACATTTCGCTTGGGGTGTGATTACAACAACAACAACAAGCGGCCAATTTTGCCTGCTGGCTGATGAGGCTTAGTTTAGTTTTCCATTTGTCAGTAAGGATTTGACAGTAGTTAACCACGAAATAAGAGAGAGATGAATCTTAGTTTAACATTTGTCGTTAAGGTTTGACAGCAGGTAACTATGAAATAAAGAGGGGGGGGGTGAGAATGGAAATCCTTCATTCGAAATCCCAACTTACCGCCGTTGCAGTTATCGATCTGGCAGCAGCTGTAGTACTTGACGATGCCCGTGAACGAGGGGTTCATGCTCACCATGGATTGTCTCATCTGCGTCTTAAAGTCGGGCGAGTTACATTGTGCCTGGGTGGTGCAATTTTTGCCCTTGAACATTCGATCGCCTGCAAAATAAACGCATGCGAATTGAGAGCGGAAACGGTAATGTGCTTTGGTGTAGCCAGGGTGTGTGTATGTGAGCTCACCTGTGATTGATCGCACGTATATAATCGTGCACTCTGCTAATAGATTGGCCATTGCCAGGTGCGTTTTTATGATTATTATTTAAGAGAAGGCAATGGTGATTAGGGATCGGTCCCCGAGGCCCTGTGTGCACATCATAGTACGGGGCACACACCCCCCAATTTAGATTTTGGCGGACTTTCATGCTGTTAATCTGCATAGCTCCGATAATATATCTAACAGTTAAAATTATATTGCTTGAATGTCTATAGACTGACAGGAGGAACTCGGTAATGTTAATTGATCATTCAGTTATTGGTGGAAATCAAGATTCATATTCTTGGTGCTTTTGGTAAAGTCCTTTTGAAATGAAAATTTTGCTTTCCCACAAACTCAGCCCACAGTGCTCAGCTGTTTGGAATCGCCCAATTTATCTTCGGGAGAGACCGAATACAACACGGAGTATATAAATGTATTCATCATCGTCTCCCTAATTGTATTATTTTGTAATCATTGTTGCGGTCTATTTAGCTGACATGTCCCTCCCCCCCCACCTCATTAGAGGGATAGGGTAGACTGACTGCATTTGCATTGCGATCAAGTTGTTAATACCTTGCTGGAAGAGACAAGAAAGACTTCTGATCATCTCTCCACGTTTTTCCTCATCATGCGCTGTGATAAATACCACAACGTAATGTAGCCCAACTGTTGCGCTAATTGGAGGTGCGGGGAAAGGATGACCAACTAAATACACCTCAATAAGCAATTCTAAAGAAGTTCGTCAATCTCAATTATTTAAAAGTTCACAGCTCCCAGTGGATTCCTAATATCAGAAGGATGAGCGTTCCAGACGGCCGCAGAAGCTCATCTGAAAGTTCGCGCTGCGATGACCATGTTTGTTCGATGGCTAGCCAAAATCACAACCCCTATCACTCACCCCTATCACTCACCCCGATCACTACCACTATCACTACCACTAATAACTGCCCCTATCTCTATCCCGGTAATTACCACTACACAAACCCCTATCACTGCATGTATGTGTGTAGCTAAATCATGGCCTCACTTTAATAGCTTACCCTGCATCAGTAGTGCAGTCACACATGAGTCTTGTCCTACATGGCAGCGCTTTCTCTGTTCATCAACTCCCAAACCGACACTTCCAATATCGCAGTATGGACCGGTTGCTGCAAAACGTGGGAGGAAGCTCAATAAATCCTTTGAATGCAGTCACAATGGCAGGTCGCACTCACACAAAACACTTGCTACGAATGAACCACAATACAGTCTCCGGGTTACGTAAGTGTTAGGTTCCCGATCATCTAAGAATAGGGTGATATAGCTACTCACCCCAAGCAATACATCATCTGATACATGCATTGTCTTTGTACCAATCGCCTTTTGGCATTCTCTGGTCTGACAACCGTGAGAAGAGGTTCTAAATAAAGCTGTCTCTGGTGTAGGCCAATCAGTATCAACGACAATGGATATATTACCAGAGCATGTTTGTTTGCATGTTCACCACCAGCCCTGTGTGGTTAATGTGGTACCTGATTCCTTTAAAAAAAGTTTATATTTGGTACTTGAACATCTTACCACAACTTGTTTAATTGCCAGAAAGGGTAAAACTTATCATTTTTCATAAATCGTTTGTTCGTTGTATAAGTTCCTGGATAAATAATACAGGCAGTCCCCGGGTTACAGAAGGGGTAGGTTCCATAGAACGAAACATAACCAGAATTTTCCATATTTCGGAAACGAGACAATTTCCCCCCTAAATCAAAAGCCCATATCCGTAAATACTTGTAGCCTCCCCTACCGTTTTCTCTTGGTACTGTATCGCACTGTTGTGTATCGCGCTGTCTATCGCTGTAAATACGCTTTGCACTTCCTATGATTCTTTCAATTCATTGAATATATACCTATAAATGGCACGAAACATTTTTATATTAATTGTTAACATAGAGCAGTCACTTCCGAATGTTCATTTGCTGTACATTAGGCTAGGCCTAGACTAACACATTTGGCTAGGCCCGCCTTACGCCTCGCTCTGTGGTATTCATCCGTAACCTCACCATGCTGCACTGCTTGCGCTTTGGCTGAAGTGAGCAGGTAAAAAGTTAACTCTTAACTCTAAACCTAAACTATAAAACGAAAACTATTTTTTTATTTTACCAGGTAATGCCCCACTGAGCCATCACAAATGATAGCAGCTAAACAAAGTGGCTTTTCAAGTGAACATTTCTAGCAGTTTGTTCTCCTATAACGTGGTAGCAGTTGTTGCATTCACTGTAAAAACCGAGACTGGGGTTAATTCATATTTAGTAAATATATGAGTAGCCTATACATAAAAATAAAGACTATGTGCAGTTTGGAATCACATTGAGCTGAATTAAACCCATTTCTATTATTTATTAATTGTATTTTACTCAGTTTTGTTGGAATAAAATCAGCCATCAATAACTGAGTAGAATTTGACTATTTTATCAGGAAAGTCAAAGATGCAAAAAATTGATAAATTTTACTAATCGGGAGGTTTTTGAATTTAATTACGTTACACTTCCGCTCCAACTCAAGGCATTATTTCGCGCCACGTGCATATCAATCATCTTCTTCCACAAAAACACGTTTCAGGGACTGCCGTTCTCCCAAAGGTAAGACATGTTTAATTATTTTAGCGAACAATTTTTTGACAAAGTTGTGGTAGCAGTTGAACATTGTTTTACGTTACTGCAAGTTACCAGCATGCCAATTTAACTGGCTGTAACGTATATCAGAATTAACTAGCACAACGTTAGGCCTTTCGAAGTCAGTCTGATTCGACTAAAAGCATGAGACTAATTTTTGTTCCGCACACAAAAAAGTAAAACTAGACTATATTCATTCGGATCACAGCGCGTACCGAACCAAAAGTCCTGTACCATCCGTAACACCTCTAGTATATTATATCTTGGCGTTGATGTACGTACAGTATGCTAACATTAGCTAGCTTGCCACCACTCAGTTAACGTCATCTTTACGTTGTGGCTAGCTTGTTGTCTAGTTGCTAGCTAGCTAGCTGATGTGAGTGACAAGAAGTTGATGTGCTAAATTTGAGCATGAAAATTTGAATATTAAAAATAATAAGAAATTATATTGGAAATGTGCTCCTATTGTCCTCATGTGATTAGAGACCTGGTGGCTTTGCATCTGATACATGGACCTTTTTTCTGCCTGAGGTTTTTGCTTATGGAATGGAAGTGTAAGATCTGCAAGTCTTTGTCTGCCACAAAGGGAAATCTACTCAAGCATTACAGACTACAACACGCAACATTTGGTCGTGGGCAATCCCAGCCATGCCTATATGACAGTTGCCCTTGCACATTTAAAACGCAAAGTGCCCTTCGCACACATTTGTCCAGATACCATTCAGCTGAAGAAAGTCTACGGTCAGGAAACATCTCTGCTTTTAAGTGTTTAGTTTGCAATGCTTGTTGTTCTATAGAGAAGGACTATTTTCAGCATATTGGAAATCATCTGAAGAGCCACGAAACTGACTTTTGTGTATTTGAAGGATGCAACTTTCAGACAAATATATACAATACATTTCTAAAACACAACCAAAAGACACAAATCCTATTCTTTGAGTGATTTTAAGAAAGACGTGTATGAGAGTCGCCATAATCAGACTGTTCACCATTCTGATTTACCAGAGGATCAGTGATGGTGAGGGCACTAGTTTAGATTGTGATCAGGAAAGTGCATCATACTTAGTTCTTCAAAGAATTGGCTTACTTCTGCTGAAGCTGGAAACCATCTATAATGCCTCAGTGAAGTGCATTGATGTATTGGTTGAAGACCTTCAGTTCATTTCATCTTCAGTATGAGTTGCAGTTGTTAGAAACATACTAGATTCAACATTGAAGGTGAATAAATGCATTGTTGACCAGGCCATTGTAACTGAATTGTCAGAGCAGTTGTGCAACTTCCATCCCATTAGTACAGCACGTGGAGCAGGTGGTCCACTTGGTTCAGCTTTCAAGAGATTAAAGTATTTTAAGGTGCATTTCCAGTGTATTGATAGCATTGAATATATTATTGGTATTGAAAAGAAGAAGACCTTTCAATATGTGCCTATTCTCCAGATTTTGCAGGAAGTTTTGAAGAATAAAGACATTGCAGAAATAATCTTATCCAGAAAATAAAATAGTACTGGATATATAAAGTAAATTTTTGATGGAAAATCCTTCAAACAAAATGACTTTTATGCTGGGAAAGAAACAAGACTGTCTATAATCCTTTACGTTGATGACTTTGAGGTGTGTAACCCACTAGGAACTTCGAGAAAAAAACACAAAATAACAGCTGTTTATTGGGTTTTGGCAAATGTTCCAACCAAGTTGTAATCTGCATTAACGTCAATACACCTAGCTTTACTTTGCAAAGCTGTTGATGTCAAACAGTTTGAATACAGAGCAGTTTTGAAACCACTCTTGAAGGATCTTGTCATTCTATAACAGGAAGGGATTTTCATTTCCAGTGTTGGAAAAAACATAAAAGGGACTGTACATTGTGTTGTAGCTGACAATCTCGGTGCACATTCGATCAGTGGACTAGTTGAAAGTTTCACGGGACCGTACATCTGTAGATTTTGTCTTGGACATTCTTCAGAGTACCAGACACGAAGTGCGGACCGGAGTGTTTCCACTTCGGACAAAGAAGGAACATAGTTTGCATGTGCATGCTAATTAGAAATATTCCTAGTCAATATTTAATGCTTCATAGCTGATTTCCTTATTTGTTTTCAGATCCAGGATGAGTTTCAGAGAATCACAACGGTACACCTTGAATAAAAATGTATGTCCAAGCTGGATGAATACACACCCAGGCTTCTGAGCCTCTTACATTCCAAGGGTGGAACCATGGGGTTGAAGTTGCAGGCTATCCTACTCAAGGTATCTTCACTGAGTATTATGTTTGCTAATATTTTATTTTTAGGGATTTTGTGATCAAATTGCTCTAATATCATTAGCTTATTAAATCTACAGGAGGTAATGTTAGCCTGTGATTCCCTCTACAAAAGAGTATGAAATAATTGCATACCTTTTTTGTGCTGTCTCAGGGACCGGTCTAATGAAACACTTCCTGTCATTACTGAGGTTTTGCAGGGAACCAGCTGTGACTCCAGGAAGTCATTGGTCCCAGCCAAGAAATAGTGCATAGCACATAAACTCCCATAAAACCACAACATTTTACACCTTAATTTTTGTATGGATTAAACAAACATAGACGTAACATGTTAATCAGTGAGCCTTAGATGTGCTGATAATCAAATCCTCTTACCTTTGGAGCAGACTAGCTATTTTTTCCCTGTTTCCAGTTTTCATTATAAGCTGTGTTGCTGGTTTTAGCTTCATATTCATAGTTTCTTTTTGTCATTTCAGGCTCCAAGCAATCCTAGCATCAACATTACCTGAGATGTCATTCAGTGTTTGATGGTGTACCTTGGGGAATCTAGAGATCAACTCTTAAAAGAGTATGATGTAAGTAGAAGTGCATGTTAATATCCCACTCTTCTTTCTTCCATGGCTTGGGAAGGTCAAATCACAAAATGCAGTATTAACTATTTCTCCCAGTAAATGTAATTATTGGCAAGCCACAGAGTTTTATAGTTTTGAAAGAGTCATGTAAGTATCATTGTCCTCTGTAAGTATGTGAAGGGTTTTTTTTCATTAAGGAATTTAAATACTACAGCAAAAATATGTGTTACTAAATGCTCACCATCTCAATCTGATTTCACCAACCGGCAGAATTTAAATGATATGAAAATATGCTTTTACAAGTACTGTACATTATCTCAGATTTATCAAAAACACTGATGTGAATGGGGTGCAATACGTGCAATAGCTATGAGAGCACCAGGTTTTCTTGTCCAAAGGGTTGGAAGCCATTTGGGAGATGTTACATTTTCACTTTCTCCTTTGGCTGTACAGTCTGAACTAAACATTGTTCTTGCTATTTCAGGATGCTGATGAAGACAGTGTGTCACAGGACCTTTCTGTACAAAGGATGAAAATCTACAACATCAAGACTAATACTTCAGAAGGTCCCGACGACATCGGTATCGTGGTAGAGGGCATGAAAGTTCTGACAGCTCTGGGTAACTTTCCAAGAGCTTGCTTCATACTCGTTGGGTTGGCTTATGCATTGAATCTTGCCTATCCCAAAGAGCTCAGGTACACATTGGAAGTCTTCCAGAAACTCCTCTTCGAGCTGGATTGTTCAAAGCTATCCCCAAAAGTGAACAGCCTCAAGAGTAAGCTACTAGCTTAAGAAAAGAGACCTTTGCGAAATGAAAGGGAATTGTTAAGTCACTGTTCCATCTGTTCAGGTCCCCTTTTTATGGGCCTATTCAACCAAAGGAGTGAGAGGTCAGTGCAGTGGTAGACGGCGCTTAAAAGCTTGTTATGCAGAGGTAGCTTATAGGGTCTAATAACTGAGTCTGACCATCAAAGTTCTGCGTTATAGGCCTATACATCTGATAGGCTATCAGAGAATGCACTGATTTGTCATTGAAAGCTATCTTTATTTTTGTTTAATGTTTATTGGGTGTTCTAACATTGTACGCTTTTTTCTGATGTGACGCTGACATAGGCCATTGTAAGTGTTTGTTCGAAAGGAATAGATGTAAGATGCATGGAACATCTGTAGGCTGTGCTAGTTTACTTGTTAGGAAGCCATGCTTGTAATTGTGCATGTTAAAAAAGATAGGTCCACCCGGATTGTGGATTATGGCTACTCATATAAGTACAGGGAATGCAAGTCAATTCACGTGATGTTTTAATCTCTTTTAGCTGTTTGAAAAACATATTGGCCCTTAGGATTTTAATTTGCGCATGTAAAAAAGAAATAATGAAAGTATTTTTACGGATTTTTTTTTTTAAACATTGTCGTAATTTATGCGCTCTTCTTTAATGCTGCCTAACGGCGTGTGCGACTTCACGATGATATTGGTCCCGGTCTAGCACGGCGTGTAGAGTTTGTGCTGTTGTTAATTGTAGCCATGTTTTGATGTTACTGAGCCATGTCGTTTTTGGCCGTCCTGATCGGTTTTTCCCTTCGATTTTTCCTTCCAGGATTTGCTTTAATAGCTGGTATTTGTGGTCGTTTCGGGCAATGTGGCCTAGGTAGTAACACTTCCTGCTAATGATATCCTTCAGCAGTGGCCTGTCAGTGCCCATATCTTGCAGAACTTGTGTATTGGTGGTTTTGGCTATCCATGGGATTTTCAGCATTCTTCGATACAGCCACATTTCGAAAGCTTCGAGCCTTTTTGTTGCTGTTGTTGTCAGTGTCCACGTCTCTACTCCATACAGCAAAATTGACCAGATGTAGCATTTCAGTGTGCGCAGTCTCAGTGATGTACTCAAGTTGCGGTCTGCAAGGAGTGTTTTCCATTTAATAAATGCTTGCCTTGCTTGTTCAATTCTGCTCTTGATTTCGACTTCATGGTTCAACTGATCGTCAATGATTACACCAAGGTATTTAAATCGGTGTACTTGTTCCAATTTTTCGCTGCCCAGCTTGATTGTTATTTCACTTGTAGTTCCGCTGACCTTCATAACCTTTGTTTTCTTTTTATTAATTCGTAAGCCCCATATTAGTCTTTTTATGCGCTAAAAAGACTAAACCTTGAATCACATCCAAAAAAGTAATCTGTGCCTGTAATGCCCACAAATTATCAAGACTTCCAGTATTGTATCCCTATTGTACACATACATGGTTTCTGTCTTTGTTTTCTTATAGCCCCTCTTTATTTTGTACTTGTAATATGTTGGATAGACATGTTGAGACAAAATTGCACAAATAAATGTTACCCTGCTGTTCCTTTTCATGGTTCTTATTTTTTTCATGGTGATCGGTTGACTTAACGTAAGTGAATTGTGGCACCATGAAGGCATGATATTGGGTGGATTATAAATAGAAAAGTTATGGCAACAGACATTCTATATAAGTATTTTATTTAGTAAATCCAAATCATTTTGATCCAGATATTTAGTAAGCTTATATCAATTTGACCCAGACAATTAGTAAATGTAAATAAATTTCACCCAGATCATTTATAAATATTAATCAGATCCCACCAGATATTTAGTAAATCTAAATTACCATTGCTCAGATATTTAGTAAATATAAATAACTTTTCCTTGTAAAATCTATTTGGATTTATACTATTTTTTTAGGCTATATAACTCATCATTTGGCATGCTATTACTAAATCCAACACATTTTAACTGTTGCTTTTATTACCATGTACTTATTTATTATTATTATTATTTTTAGTTAATTTATTCAGTACTTTTTATTAAAAGTTGTAGTGCTTAAAATCTATTCAATTATATCACGTGTCACTTTGTTGCCATAATTTTTTGTTTAAGTCACATTTTTTACAATATTCCTGAAGACCACCGTGTTATAGGACAATCGCGTTGTAATAATACCTAAGATAATGTAAGTGGTAAAGCACAGTCTGCAATAACGCATGAGATTATGATGCGTAACGGAGGACCTGAACATTTAAGGTAGCAGCGACTAGAAGAATCCAGCAGCATCCCAATGCTACGCCAAGGTAGCAGTCATATTACGACCGCTAATTCCTACTCACATGACGCAATTAAATTTCGCTAAATTGCGTTATCATATATAATTATAGGAGGTAAAGCACAGTCCGCGATAACGTGCGAGATGATAATAACACAGGCCGAACAAAGAATGGAGGCGCGTATAGGGTAGCCTCTAGAACACGTGTCAAACACAAGGCCCGCCAGGCCATTTTATGTGGCCCTCGCAGAGGTGCTGGCTGGGGAGATCTTTTGATCTCCCCGCACCAGCTCTCTCTATACCTACATGCAAGCAGGCGCACCTCTCGCGCTACCTGCAGTTAGGAACAACGGGGGTCACGTCTACAGGGGGCCCGTCGATCAATGTCACTGTTTGAAAAATAAACAGTGAAGTTCCGCCGCTCCTCCTCCTTGCCGGTTCTCCTCTCTCCAGAGCCGGCCCCTAGAATGTGTTTTTTTTACCGTGCTGAGTGCCAGGTGTCACGTGACAATCGCAGGACATAGATGAAAATGTTGCTGATTTGTGTGGATAGTGCCTTCACAATATCAAAACAGAAAAACTTTGGATTCATCTGCTACCAAAATACTGGTATGTTTAAGGAGCTGCATTGTCTGTCAATATTCTGTAAATATTGTGTATATCTCTGAGTGAGTGTATATGAGGGTGTGTCTGTGAGTGAGTGTCTGTGAGTGACTGTGATGTCCTGGGGGAGGGGAAATATCTCAGCCAGGAAAACAACGTGGGACAAAGTGGGGATGATCCTGCCGAGGCTGCGGTGCCTCAAATATTGGGGGAGGAAGTCACCCCCTGTGAGTGGCTGGCTGAGGTGCCATCTGTTGAGGAAGTACTGAAGGCGATCCAGAGTCTGAGACCAGGAAAGGCACCGGGCAGATATGATCTCCCAAGCGAAATGCTAACTGACTGTATTTGCTTTCAATCACGTGTCTAATTAACAGTATCCATATGCATGCATTAAAATATCTCAGCTGTGTTGAAATGTTTTACTTCATTCAAGCGTTGGGTCAGATCGCACATCAGGTTATATAATGGGATATTACGTGAAAACACGGTGAGATTATATCGTACAGTTTTATTTAGCAGTGCACAGTTCAGGTTTTCAAGAACTCAACCCAAACGTATATACGGAGAGTCCTTGAATTATGAACGAACGGGGTTTCTGTTCCCGAGAGCCGTTTGTAAGTAGATTTGTTTTCGTATCTTAGAACTCAAGAGTGAATTGTGCAGTACATACGGTCAGTCCCATAAAAAAATGTGATACGGGTACAATAAAAGCAGGGAAGCATTGTTAAACTCACAAATAAGAAGACATTGTACATTTTCATGTGTAGTGAGTCCAACTAAGTCGCAGTCGTTCTCTTAGGAGCAACACATTTAGTGATACCAACATAACATACACCTCGGGTGGTGACCACCCGACTAACCATGCTAGCACATTAACACATGAGTGCTATGCTATCTCGGTCCGGACCACGAGCTGGGTCCTGGACCGCATGGTTGGAGGCTTCTTCAAGGCTTGATGTCGATCATCCAATACAGCAACACGAAGAACCCCGGGTCCCTCTGAGGGACCCTCTTATATCTTCCCGAGTTGGGGCTGGCTCCACCTCTGGCCCCGACTACCTTCGAGATCTCTCTCGCCCTTTCCCGAAGGCTCTCGAGAGCTCTTCCCGGACCATGTGACCACGCTTTGGCCCCCTCTGACTGGGGCCCCCCTCCGGTATCGTCTGGTCACGTATCCACAGGTCAGCCAGACTGCCATCACCCAAGGTATCTGACTGGGCTGACACCCTCTCAACTCACTCAGCGGGAGCCTGCATCCAATGCTGCGCGTGGTGCCAATGCACCAACCAGCGCTCCCCCAAGCGCCCACTAGGGTTGCTACTACACCCCATATCTGGGGTGTACGTGATGACGATGCATCGCCCGCCGTGGCCTTGCAGGCCCGGCACCACATAGTGACATTCCCAGTCACTACACATGTAATATTGCGATAAATACTGTATAGTGAATAAAATGTAACATAAAATAAAGTAACATGAAAAAAAAAATCGGTTTTATTTTCACTCACCTCGAGTCCTGATGCGAGCTCGCTTGTCGGAAGGGGAGTGCATCACGTGGGATGCGGGGCCTCGTCACATCTAGCGGAGGATCGCTCCGCCGAACAAAGTAGTTCCGCGGTTCATCTTACGGGGAATGTTTGTAAGCGCGGGCGGTCGTAAGCACGCGGCTGGTCATAAGTACGTGGGCGGTCGTAAGCCCCGAAGTTTCGTATCCCGGTGACCGTCAGTATGGTACTGCATTTTCACTGCATTTAGGTTTATCGGGAAAACAACCCAAATGCATAAAGGTGCGGCAGCGTGAGTTTTTTGAATTACCGTAGTTGCAATAATTTTTCTGGCAGCAGGAGGTGCCATCGACGTTGCCAACGAACGTCGGCAGTTTTCCGAGGATGTACTGTTTCATCTGGTCCTTGAAGTCGGACGCATCGCACTGTGCTTTTGCAGCACAGGCTCTGGCCAGGTAACGAATACCACCTACAATGGAGAAGTAATTGGAGAGAAGAAAAAAAGAACAAAAACATCTGCAGTTAAGTATAAACGATATGCAATTTGCATGTGTACGTGATGAAATCTAACTTTTTTGTTGTTGTTGGCAAAGCGCGTCCCAAATGTGCAAAATAAGAGGATTATGTACAAGTACAGCAAAGCCATTCCCTCTCGCGGGTTTTAGCCATCGCAGTTTTGTGACAAGTTTATGAAGAAACGAACATGCTTTGATATATTACGATATATTATTAGAGCACATTCGTTTGCATGTTTACCACAAGTACTATGTGTGGTTAATGCAGTATTTGATGCCTTACAACAAGTATCTATCTGGTGTTTGAACATCTTAACACAATTACTGTTTTATTGCCAGAAAGGTTATGAAGCCTATTGTTATCTGTTAAATTATTTTCATACTGGGATCAAAGGTATGCCATATATATAAGCGCTGCTCAACGTGAGCTGTAAGTGCTCTGAAACTCGGCATTGTCTTTGCACTGTTCACCTTTTGTCGTTGTTCTCTAGTCTGTCAACTGGTGCAGAGACAATGCCATTAAGTAGGCTGCTGTCTCTGGTGTAGGCCAATCGGTTCTAAGCACAATGCTTGTGTAGGGGTGTTACAGGAGGGGAAACGGGCAAACACACAGGGGTGTCTACATCCACGTTCGCAACAGTTGACCCTGGGGGGCTGTGGATAGACGCTGGGATCCCCCACAGCCCCACCCCTCGGTGACAAATTGGTATAAAAGGCGGGGAGCGAGAGGGCTCGTGGTTGGATGTTGGAAGCTTAACCAGTGAAGACCGGCAGATAGGCTCCTGGAACTCCCCTGACTCGCCGTCCTTCTCAGGACCGAGCAGGGCAAGCCAGTGGCGCGGCCATAGAGCCTCAGAGCCGATGCTCTTCTAAGAGCCGGGTCTGTTGGCTGGGTGCCGTGATCCGTGCTTAACCAGGGCCGGATCAGATAGCCTCCCCTAGCACCGTTAGCGGAGGACCTGGGAGCAGACCAGTTGGGAATAGTGCTAGGGGTGTATCCCAGCTCAGTACGGGTGAAGGGGTCGTTACCCCTTCAAGTGTTGTGTTTATTGCCCTGTGTTGGGAGCAAGTTGAAATAAAAAGTGCCTCGACTACGCCGTCTCTGTCGCGTGTGAACCCATTACACTTGTATTACCGGAGGACCCGAAGATAAATCAATGCAGTGACCACCATGGGGAGAGACTCCAAATATACACCAGGCATAGGCAGAGTCTGGGATCGAACCCATGACCTCCTGCATACCAGGTGAGGTAATTCATATCTCCACGGAGAGAGATAGACAGACTAAAAATACAACAGGCACCATCAGGGTCCAGGGTCGAACCCACTGCCTAATGTATACCAGGCGAACGAGATAACATATCCAGGGGGAGAGAGATATACGCAGACTCCAAACATACAGCAGCCATGACCCGGAAGCACTTACTCTGAGTTAGTTGCATCGTCACGCATGAGTCTTGCCCTGCTGCACACTTGATATATTCTTCAGGAATCCCCAAACCAGCAATTCCGCCTCTGCAGTTAAGAGTTTGTACTGCTAAATTGTACAAAGACGCATATTAGTATTTAAACGAAACCATTTTTTAACCAGGTGTAAGACCCCACTGAGCTGTTGTGTATTAGCTCTTTTTCGGAAGCGACCTGGCCATCAAAAATGATAGCAACTCAACGAAGTGACTGATATTATTAAGTGGAAATTTACAGCAGCCAAATACTCTAAACCCGTGTTTCTAAATGTGAAGGGAAAAACCGGAGGACCCGGCTTAAAAATCCATGCGACCACCACGCGGGATAGAGAGACGCAAACTCCACATATAACAGCAACATGCATCGTCAGGGTCGAACTTCACGAACCTCCTGCATTCCAAGCGAGGTAGGTAACATCTCCACGGGTAGAGAGACACGTGTAGCCAGAATGGGCTTAATGTAATGCATCACGTATAATTATGATTGGAGTTAATGATGACCATGGATTTGACCCATAGACTCACGCAACTGCACAGTACACCACGCTCACCAGTGGAGTAATCAATTCAGGGTACGGGGAATCTATTCAGATGCGGATGGACGCTGTACAGGTAACACACATTTACAGTTCTGGTAAAACATAGTTATATACAACTGTTTATTAATTACAGTTGGACTGTAACTTAGTTCAACCGTTGCACTGATCGGAGGTGTGGGGGGTAGTGTATAGTAGTGTAGTGTATAGTAGTACATTTAGTGTATCGTAGTGTCTAGTGTAGTGTATAGTCTAGTTCATTGCGGTGTTCTTCAGGAATATTACTACCGCAACACAAGACAGACTGTATACTAACTAAAGAAACGCAAATGTATAGCTGAGGAGTGGAGTGAAAAAAGTCACCTTTGCCGCTCATAGTGAGCCAGATGACAGCCGCCAGAACATGAATCAGGGTAATGTCCATGCTGCTCCACCTGGCAAAATACAAAAACACACACCACGGTCATCCTGGCAGTAGCGTCTTTTGGCTAACAATCGAACAAATACGGTGGTCACCGCATCATCGCGGCGCTTTCAGATTGTGCCGCTTCTGCGGCCGTCTGAAACGATCTTCCGTCTGATATTAGGAAGCCACTGGGAGCCATGCAACTTTTTAAATGATCACCATCATCTAAGTTGACAATTTTCTTTAGAACTGCTGCTCGTTGTGATTAGTTTGCTGTCCTTTCCCCCGCACCTCTGATTACACTGGTCAACAAACAAAAAATTCTGGCCTGGACCTTTGCAGCTGTTTTAGACTAATTTCAGGGTGCTGATTCCAAATCTGGTCTCAGATTTGATTTTACCCGAAATTAACTGTCACTTATGATTGCAAGTTGTTGCGAGTCAGTGACTGCTTTAGTGTTAAAATATGGTGCTGTATTTTTAGGATATTTTGTTTATAGTATTTTATGTAGATATCCACATTTATTTAATATTTTTATTCAGCAGTTTTTATTGAAAATGCAATATTTGATATCTCAGAAACCTGATGTGATAGACAACTGATGCCAGATTTGGAATCGGCACCCCGAAATTACCTTAACACCGTTGGAATACCTTATGCCAGAAAAAGTGTGTTGACCAGTGTTAGCTACGTATGGTGCTAAATAAGTTCAACATACACACACCTATCCCTACTATCATTACCCAGGAATGTCCTTAACTCTAGTTACGTCACTCCACATCGACCAGCCTCCCTCAATAACCATGCGCAGGTGACGTCCTCCAAATGGACCCCCCCCCCCCCGCAATTATTAGTACCTACTATAATGAGCCAATGCCTCTGTGCATCGCTCGTGATGTCACTCCACGTCGACCAGGCCCCCTGATTAATGATCATGAACAGGTTACGCCCTCCACATGGACCCCCACCCCCTCATTAATAATAATGAGCAGGCGACGTCACGCCACATGGAGCACCCTCCCCCCCTCATTAATAAGCATGAAGAGGTGACGACCTCCAATTTGACACCCCCCACCATATAATAATTAGCGGCTGACGTCACTCCACATGGGGGGGGGGCGAGGCGCCTCCTCCCCCCTCTTCGTCATGAAATTACAAACTTAACTACAAAGGCAGAACCCTCACGTCACAGATCGCAACGCTATTAAGACAGTTTGAAGGACATGATGAACAAGGGATTATAACCTTAAAATTAAATTGGCCTGTGTCACCGCGCCCTTACAAATTGCACACGCATTGATGCAATGAATATCACGTCGCGGTCTGCTTTTCGCTTGCAAGTTTCAAATTTACTGCAATACACTCGTCCTTGGACGGGCAAAGGGCTAGTACACTACACACCACTACTATAACTATAGTACTATATAGTACACACACTACTATATACACTACACACGACCCTATACACTCCTATACTAAATTGAGTTTAGTTTTCCTTCTGCAGCATATCTCTTAATTCCATGGTCTGTGCAACCTACTTGTCTTCTCATAACTGAAAAAAAAACCCGTTTTCTTAACTTTATTTATTTTAGTTACTGTATAAGAGAAGGTTCTGGAAGGGCGAGTTGAGATGGTTGAAAACAGGTGGCTGTAAGGCACTCACATGTGATAATTAAGTGGGGGGGGGGGGGGCTCACTGTCTGATGGAGGTGTGGTCGAGCGGGTAAATAAGGGCGAGTGAGGTGGACGACATCGGGCCGACTATTCGAGATCAACATAGTGGAAACCACCGGGGCTGAAGATAGCCATAGCCAGTGTAGCAGTGGTTATTATCAAACTGTAAATACGTTTGGAGAAATAAAGCTCAACTCCCCTGAAAATGAATGTCTCCAAGGAGCTTCTTTACATATCTGTAACGACTTAGACGATGAAGTAGTAACAGCCAATTTTATTTGGACACTGCCACATTACAGGACCATAGGCTTCGTGCTCGTCTTCCAGCTTGTATTTTACTACGAACATCTCCACTCCTCGTGCTATTTCCTTTATATATTCCTCAGCCCCCTTTCTCAAACCTTCTTGTCCTTGTTTTTTTACCTTTAGCCAATCTCTGTTCTTCCCCTCTAACGGAGTCTGTTTTTCAATTTCTCTTCCAAACCATATACCTCCAATCCCTTTAAGAGTATGTCCCGACCAATCACCGTGGAGGCCTCTTTCTTCCAATCGGAGAATGTTGTTTACTTTCAAATTGCCGTTAGGCTGCATATTGGCTTGGGGTAATTTTTCTGTCATTACATCTGTATGCATGATTAACTTCTTTCACACTTTCGAAGCCAACCTTCCCATCTCCACTCTAATGTGTAACCAAAGCCTACTCTAGAGTCCAATATTGGCACACACACAATATAAAGAACGATCGTTTGATCGATTTCCATCACATCCACAGCGGACCAACCGTCGCAAGCCACCGGTCATCCGGGGACCCAACACGTTGAGAACCACTGGTCTAGCACAATATGGAAAGGGTTTGTTTTCTTTCCCAACCGGCGGCCTAAAAAAAAGACAACCACCACAGTAGCTCGAAGGTAAGAGGATTGTGTTGACAGAAGTATAAGAAAAATTAGGTAAAAAAACAAGTTTTCCAATGCACGCACTTATTGGCACTCAAAAATAGAAAATAAATTCCTTTGACCCCAGAATGAATCCTTTTTGATGTGGTGAATAAAAGTGGATAGTTTCATTTCGATACTTTTCATTTTCTTTATGCAAGCCACCAACTTTTAAATCAGCACATCAAATCTGATTGGCTCTGGGGCTCAGGATAATTTATTTTCTACTTATGAATGCAAATAAAAGGGTGTGCATTGAAAAAAGATCTTCTTACCGAACTTATTTTAATGTTAATCTTGTAAAAATAATTTGTATAGGTACATATTCAAACATCTAATATATTTTAAATAGTGAAATAAAAAAAATCCAATGATGGGCGGAACCTGGACTGGTTCTTTAAATTAAATATTGAATTGTCACACGAGACGACGAGTCTGTATACCAGGTCCCTGTGGGGTGGGCTGGTAGGAACAAACAAATGAATGGCTATAATAAAATGAAATGGCAAAAAATGGGCACCAATAAGTGGACGGAAACGTAGACGTAGTGGAAGATAGGAAACAATAAAGTAGTAGTAATCGTTGTGGAAAAAATACTAGTATTTCAAAGTATGTACCTACGTGAGTGCAGCTTGGAGCAGACATAGTGAGTAGTAACAATCTGCACGATATGCAGATTGTTACCCCTGCCGCGGTAGCCCCGCCCAGCCCCGCGCAGCCCCGCCCAATACACCCCTAGCGGGGGAGAAATTGCCAGGCCTGGCTCTAGGCTGGAGACCCGCCGACGACGGGGAGGTAGGGAGTGTATTTTAAGGTAAAAGCTTAAAATTTAAATGTTTCTATTTAAAAACATGAGGGAATGTAACAGTGTTAAACATTAACTCCCTTTCACACACGCGGG
>JAAXLI020001230.1:331659-348253 GCA_014621495.2 Entosphenus tridentatus | reverse complement strand
AGGCCTAGTTCTAGGCTTTAGGCCTAGCTGTAGGCTTTAGGCCGCTGTGAGTTAATTTTTAATTTAAATGCTTTAATTATTTATGTAAAAGCTTTAAATGTATTAAAAACATAAGGGAATGTAACATTGTTAAACATTAACTCCCTTGCACACACGCGGGGGTACGATACGAAGGGAGAGTTTGAGGCGTTGTTCGAGGCTTTAGGCCTAGCTGTAGGCTTTAGGCCGCTGCTAGTAAATTTTTAACTTAAAAGTTTTAATTAAAAGCTATCTGTGGGAATTATAAGGGAATGTTATACACTTGTTTCGACAGGAAAGCCGAAAGCGTCACTGAGTGTAAAGGTTTTTGTAGGGTCATGCCAAGTGTTTTCAGTAGGGGGTGATGTTGATACACGGACGGACGGACGATATAATCTATTGTTGGCTGGTCCACTTCGTTCCTACCAGTAAAATGTTAGCTTGTTAGGCTTCGTAGATTCGATGATATTAAAGCTTCAAAGATTTGAAAGAATATAAACAGACAATGCAAATTGAATAAAAGTGGGTAAAAAAGAAGCGAGTGATACGATGCTGTATATACAGTAGTTCTCATCGATGATTTAAAAGCACTTTACAAGAATTCTACATGGTGCATTAGTTATTGGCTGGTGGGGAAAAGGGATGGGATTCGAGTGTTGGGGAGGAGAAGGGATGTTTAGGAAGGGTGATGATAGGAAAAGAAAGAGGGGTGAGGTTAGGAAGGGGAGAATGGTACTGGAGGGTAATGATAAGAAAAGGTAGCGCTGGCGTAGTTAGGAGGAGGTTGGTTAAGGTTTTAAGAACAAGGCTAGGAAGGGGTATAGGTATAGAATATTGAAAAAGAGATGAGTCTTGAGGGAGGAACGGAAACATGGTTCGTGAAGTTGCCCTTTTGACGTGCAATGGTAGTTTATTCCAATGGAGGGGAGCCAGAAGTGAAGAGGAGTGGAGACGTGACTGAGCGTCGGGGAGGTGACGGTGTAGTAAAGCCGAACCCGGTTTAGCTAATCATGGGTTGAACACAGAGGCACGTCTTTCAACAACAATAAAATGCAGCTCCTTCCTTTTTTAAATCCTTTATATTAAGTTCACTTGCTTACGACCGTGCAAATCTTTCGGTCGTTTTTTAACCCACTTCCCGTGATCCAATCGAGCTGACATTTTCCACACAGACTCGTTGTGCGTGACAATTAATGTTCGTGAAATTTTTTTTCCAAGATTTTACACTTTTTAGGACAAAAATATTATATTTAATTACCAATTGCTTAATGCTGCCATGCAATCATCTGACCCATAGATGGCAGCCATCTCAAGCCAGAGGACTCTAGCCGCCACGCATATAAAGGATTTATAGTGAAAAACTTTGTTTTTACGGGTTAATTTGTTTTGCTTTGGCTTGCCGTTTAAAAAAAAAAGATACCCCCCAAATGTAAATAAATATAAAACAGTCCACGATTGCATAGTCCTTCACAAGGGGATAGCCTTTCAAAAAGATTGCTTCAAGTCACGGTGATACTTTCTGGTTTTAAAATTTGAAAGAGAGATAACTTTTTGCTTTGTTTGTTTAAAAAAGTTAATTCGCCGCTTCTGCAGGGCAGCTGTAAGATGTCAAATATGCGGTGGCGCCTTGGTTAGCTGTTATGTGAAACGAACCCGGCGACCAGAGTAGGTGGCCAGCACCACGTCCGGTTTCGTTTGTCTCCCCAGTGGCGACGTTTACTACACATTGGATCAGGTACTCATTTGGGGCCGAGTCGACCTAGGGGAGGCCTTGAGTCGGTTAATTTCGCCCCTGGTGTTTGTGGCCGTGAGCGGGTATCGAACTCTGCCGGGTTGACAGTGCAGTGTATCGCTAATCGCTCCGCTACCGCTCTCCACACAATCACACACATTCACTCTCACACATTCACTCACTCTCATAAAACGGGAGAACGTACACGACTCTATAAACTGAAAGGCGCCCCAGTGGAGAATTGGAGTTAGACCCCTTCTTGCTGTAAGGCACAAATAAGGAAGTTCAAGAAGTTTAACACGTAGGCTTTCGCGACCAATATCATCCATAATAGAGATTTTTTGTGTTAGATTGCGTAAATATATAAACTTGATGATGATGATGCAGGCAGTGATCAGAGGGAAACTGGATACTATTTGGGCACCACATGGAGAAGGATGGACAAGAACAAGATAGTGGAAAGTGTGCTCAAAACAATGGAAAGAACCGGAAAAGGGGGGAAGACCTAACACATATTGACTTGATAATTGTTTTTTTACCCTTCTATCTGGCAAAAAACTGACACCTTTTTACAAGGAGTCATGTTTGCATAGACCACAATACCTGCAGCCATAATGCAAACAAAATACATATTGACTTGACGGTGACTATTTAGAGATTGGTGCCAGAAAGATGTGCCCACTAATTGAACAGTTGGGCACAAGACAAAGGAAAGTGGAAACAAATGATGAAATGTACAGTTTAAACCTACATGGATATCTGGCCATGGATCATGATGATGATGATACTACAATGAAAACGTACAAATTATAGCCATTTTAAATATAAAAGCGGAGTTGTGGTTGTGAATTAGTTGCGAGAGAGGCACCGCGTTCCATTCTGGTCCGGGAACTCATACACAGCATAACTGGCCAGATGTTAACTCCATTGCGTAGTATACAGGAGGTCGTGGGTTCGATCCCGACACCGACGCCTGTTGTGTATACAGATTTTGCACGTCTCTATCTCATGGTCATGTAGATTTTTCTACGGGTCCTCCAGTTATTTTCGCTCCAAATTTCAAAACATCCGTTATCGGGTATAAGACTGCAGCTATGGATATCCACGTGATAAGCCTCTTCCTTGAGCTATCATGTGTGACCAGGTTGCTTCTGAAAATGAGCTATATAGCTCTGCAACAGCCAAATACTCTAAATGCATGTTTTTTAAATGTCGAGGGGAAAATAACCGGTGGTCCCGGAGAAAAATCCATGCGACCACCACGGAGACAGAGAGACACGGAAACTCCAAGAAACAGGCATCATCAGGGTCGGGATCGAACCAACGACCTGTATATCAGGCGAGGTAGTTAACATCTCCCTAGCCACCATGGTCTCACATAGTAAACTAGTGTAGTCTGCGCTCGTGTGAATGTAGAAATAGCACAACCACACAAACTCTCTCCTGTGAGCTCTCCTGTGGCTAAGCACACCTCGGCTTTGGCGTTCAACTCCTGAACATATTTTGATGCCATGCGCAGGGATAGACATCTTTCCCACGCAGTCGCTAAACGCCATGCAAACTTACGACAAATATTCAGCGGAGGTATTAGGAAGGAAGAAAACGCCATCAAAGGTCAACCGAAGTGATTTCCTGGCTGATATGCAGGATCAGAGGTATCGTACGTTTTGTACAAAATAATCGTGAGCGTAGTCGTAGGTTTAACTCTCTGACACAAAACAACTGGTTAGTACTGAGCTAGTATACTAATTGTTCACGTTTTGTGTTACATGACACAAACCCCTGACTAATATTGGCTGTGTCAGGTGGTGGCGGTGGCTGATTTATAGCTACATTTATATTTTGAAGCGATATAACCCAAAATGAAATCCTTTATTACAGAAAATACTGAGATTTTGTGACTACCATTACTCTATATATATTTTTTTATTAACGGTTATATTTCCCAACAACAAACAACATATAAAATAATCAACTCCCCTACATAAGATGGCTATTATCTTATAAAGTAACTATTTGTATTTTTTCTTGGAGCAATCGACAGAAACGATAGCATTGTCCAGAAAAAATTTAACTTGGCAGGAACCCCTCCTGGCAAGAACCAAAAAGTGTCTGCCTTGGCATACCTTCATCTGGAAGCAGGAGTGGCAGTGCCCAATTACGATTTAGTGATATGCGACAGACATCGCAACAGCGCGGTGTTGCACTTACCAACTTTAAAGATTGTTAAAAAAAAGAGATGAAAATCTTTGACCAGGCGTGATGATCGATCTTCAAACGAAGTCAGTAGACAGTCACACGGTGTATGTGTGCGCATATATAGGATTAATGTAATGAGTGGGCGGGTGCTGCACCTGGTAAAAAAGGAAAAATTATCAAAATGGTCAAATATCAACCTTTATTTAGGTTGACAGGTAGAATCTGGGGATAGGCCAAATTTGAAATGTCAAACATGCGGGAATGTACACAGATGCGGATATATGCGCAGGGTTGGGCCATTTGAATGATATATCAGGAATGTGGGCTAGAGGCGTTGGCGTAGTGAGTTAGCGCACCTTGCCCTACACACCCTGGAAAACCTGCGTACGATTCCCGGCTATGCCTAGCGCACGTGGAACGTGATATCCTGATGAAGCCCACGCGAGCCGGGGGCCCTCTTGCACCGTCTCATTATGTCGGGCGTGGGGAAGTATGGTCAAACGACCCCCCCCCCCCCCACGTGAACGGCATGGATCTCCGAGGCCGTCGACCAGCATTGGTTTGGGGTAGCCGCGGTGGCGGGATGTTAACTCCCTCACCTGATGTGCAGGAGGCCGTGGGTTCAATCGCGACTCTCGCCATGCCTGCTACTGTATATTATGAGTTTTTGTTGTTGTATATATTGTGATTAAAACAAATATAGCATGTAAAAATGAAATATGATCAAATAATAAAATAATAAAAAACAAATGACATTTATGTAAAATATTTGTATGTATTTTATTAAGTGTGATTAACTAAAAATGTTTGTTAAGTGTAATTAAGAATGTGTGTGTGTTAAACATTAATGATTAAGGTGTGTGAGTGTTCGTGATTGTGATGTCTAGGGGTATGTATGTGTGATTATGCGCGTGTTATCTCGTTGTCTATGGGTATGTTTAACCACTCGCGATAACATTTATAAATCTCGCTTTAACAATTTTGTGTGCAATGATGTCAGGTCTCGGGGTTCAGATCTCACTGCAGGATACAGTTCGTTATTACGACAATGATGCACGAGATTCAGGAAAGAAGCACTCGGAAACCTGTTTTTAATCTCAGCAACTTTAATCGCAACTTGCCCTAACATCCACCAAATCCTATCATCAGAATTCCAACAACAGTGCCCATGCAAATGTAGCGATGTCGATGGGCTGTGTACACTTACCTGCAGGGGCAGTCAGGGTCCAGCAGGGGCAGTCGTTATATCTTTAGCCCAAAAGCAGGAGGAGGCTGCGGGGTGTTCCAGGATCCCCCAGAGCCCCCTTTGGAACTCTCTGGAAGGTAGGCGGAGCTAGGGCTGACGCATGGGTGCTGGGTATAAAAGCCGGACCCCGGGAAGGATCCAGGGGCCAGTCCAAGACAGAAGCCAGAAGACCAGCTAGCTAGTACCGTGGGACCCCTAGCCCCGCTGCCCTTGTAAGGGCCGGGACTCTGTGGGGCTCAGTGGTGAGAACCTGGGAACCCCCGACCCGATGTCCTTGTAAGGGCCGGGTCCGAGTGGGCCAGTGGTCGGAACCCGCACCCTGGCTATGTCGGGTTAGTGTAGCCTCCCTTAGGCCACCTGTAGCCGGAGGACCCAGAGCTGTAGCCCCGTGTCAGGGCACGTTAGCCAGGAGGCAGTACCTCCCCAGGCAGTAGCTAGAGGGGCCGTTGTCCTATGTGAGACTGGGACTGTACTGCCGAGTATTGTATTGAATAAAGTGTCGCCTCCAAAGATCTGTCTCCGACGTTGCTAGAACTCACTACACAAATATACGTACTCATCAATCTGTAATGGTTGATCATTAAAGCATCAATAGTAAAATCTTGCGATCACGTGGTTAACCTAGTACAATAGTCAACAGCTCAAAATGGCAATATTCGGACAAAATGCGTTCTCATCAAATGCGTATCAAATAGTTATAAAACGTCAACGATCTGATCTCACAATCACGTTATTAAACTAAAACAATAGGCTGTCTTATGGTAACGCGACCATACACAATTCCCTTGCTATGGTGTGTGATGCATGCAAGCTGAGATTATTCTGGACCCAGAACCTGTACAAAGTAGAGTTTAAAATAGTGAGTGAGTGTAAAGTTAATGTTTCTCTTGTATTCTTCTTTCTGAACACTACCTCAAGTCCCACAACGATGTGTAGTAGAACGACAGGCTGGGTCCACAGGTGTAGTGCGCTCGCGGCCCTGCTGCTCGCTGCTCCTTCGCACTCTTGTCTGTGCATCGTGCTCGATCCATGCTGGGGGGTGCTCGGGACTCCACAGTCAGCACACTCGTGGTCAGCCGGTAGCTGCTGGGCTGCACTGTGAAAACCGAGACTGGGGTTAATTAATGTTTAGTAAATATATAAGAGTAGCCTATACATAAAACTAAAGACTATGTGCAAGTTGGAATCACATTGAGCTGAATTAAACACATTTATATTATTTATTTATTGTATTTTACTCAGTTTTGTTCGAATAAAATCAGCCATCAATAACTGAGTAGATTTTAATTGTATTTGATCAGGAAAGTCAAAGATGGAAAAAATGTATACATTTGACTAATCGAGAGGTTTTTGAATTTAATTACGTACACTTCCGCGCCAACTCAGGGCATTTTTTCGCGCCATGTGCATATCAACCATCTTCCACAGACACGTTTCAGGGACTGCCGTTCTCCAAAAGGTAAGACATGTTATTTTAGCGAACAATTTTTTTACAAAGTTGTGGTAGCAGTTGAACATTGTTATACGTTTCTGCAAGTTACCAGCATGCCAATTTAACTGGCTGTAACGTATATCAGAATTAACTAGCACAATGTTAGGTCTTTCGAAGTCAGTCTCACTCGACTAAAAGCATGAGACTATAATTTTTGTTCTGCACACGAAAAAGTAACGTGCGTGATTAAAACTAGACTATATTCATTCGGATCACAGCGCGTACCAAACCAAAAGTCCTGTACCTGCCGTTACACCTCTAGTATATTATATCTTGGTGTTGATGTACGTACAGTATGCTAACGTTAGCTAGCTTGCCACCAGTCAGTTAACGTCACCTTTACGTTGCGGCTAGCTTGATCTTGTTGTGTAGTTACTTGTCACTCACATCAGCTAGCTGAAGAAGAAGTTGACGTGCTAAATTTGAGCATGAAAATTTGAATATTATAAATAATTTGGAATTATTTTGTAAATGTGATCCTATTGTCCTCATGTGATTAGAGACCTGGTGGCCTTGCATCTAATACATGGACCTTTTTTCTGCCTCAGGTTTTTGCTTATGGAATGGAAGTGTAAGATCTGTAAGTCTTTGTCTGCCACAAGGGGAAATCTACTAAAGCATTACAGACTACAACACGCAACATTTGGTCGTGTCCAATCTCAGCCATGCCTATATGACAGTTGCCCTTGCACATTTCAAACGCAGAGTGCCCTTCGCACACATTTGTCCAGATACCATTCAGCTGAAGAAAGTCTACAGTCAGGAAACATCTCTGCTTATAAGTGTTTAGTTTGCAATGCTTGTTGTTCTATAGAGAAGGACTACTTTCAGCATATTGGAAATCATCTGAAGAGCCAGGAAACTGTCTTTTGTGTATTTGAAGGATGCAACTTTCAGACGAATATATACAATACATTTCTAAAACACAAGCAAAAGACACAAATCCTATTCTTTGAGTGATTTTAAGAAAGACGTGTATGAGAGTCGCCATAATCAGACTGTTGACCATTCGGATTTACCAGAGGCCAGTGATGGTGAGGGCACTAGTTTAGATTGTGATCAGGAAAGTGCATCATACTTAGTTCTTCAAAGAATTGGCTTACTTTTGCTGAAGCTAGAAACCATCTATAATGTCTCAGTGAAGTGCATTGATGCCTTGGTTGAAGACCTTCAGTTCATTTAATCTTCAGTTGCAGTTGTTAGAAACATACTAGATTCAACATTGAAGGTGAATAAATGCATTGTTGACCAGGCCATCGTAACTGAATTGTCAGAGCAGTTGTGCAACTTCCATCCCATTAGTACAGCACTTGGAGCAGGTGGTCCACTTGGTTCAGCTTTTAAGAGAAGAAAGTATTTTAAGGTGCATTTCCAGTGTGTTGATAGCGTTGAATATATTATTGATACTGAAAAGAACAAGACCGTTCAATATGTGCATATTCTCCAGACTTTGCAGGAAGTCTTGAAGAATAAAGACATTGCAGAAATAATCTTATCCAGAAAATCAAATAGTACTGGATATATTAAGTAAATTCTTGATGGGATATCCTTCAAGCAAAATGACTTTTATGCTGGGGAAGAAACAAGACTGTCTATAATCCTTTACGTTGACGACTTTGAGGTGTGTAACCCACTAGGAACTTCGAGAAAAAAACACAAAATAACAGCTGTTTATTGGGGTTTGGCAAATGTTCCAACCAAGTTGCAATCTGCATTAACATCAATACACCTAGCTTTACTTTGCAAAGCTGTTGATGTTAAACAGTTTGAATACAGAGCAGTTTTGGAACCACTCTTGAAGGATCTTGTCATTCTAGAACAGGATAGGATTTTCATTTCCAGTGTTGGAAAACACATTAAAGGGACTGTACATTGTATTGTAGCTGACAATCTCGGTGCACTTTCGATCAGTGGACTAGTTGAAATTTTCACGGGGCCGTACATCTGTAGATTTTGTCTTGGACATTCTTCAGAGTACCAGACACACGAAGTGTGGATCGGAGTGTTTCCACCTCGGACAAAGAAGGAACATAGTTTGCATGTGCAAACTGTGAGAGAAAATCCAAATGTTACGCATTGCTTTGGCGTAAAGCGGTCGTGTCCATTGACTGATAAATTAAATCACTTTCATTTTGAGTCTGGGTACCCACCAGATGTACTACATGACCTTTTGGAAGGCATATTCCCAAGGGAACTAGCATTGTGTTTTCAGATTTTCACCAGGAAGAAGTACTTCAGTTTGACTGAGCTTAACGAGTTAATCACACGATTACCATATAATGGCTCGGACAAAGCCAACAGCCCTCAAGCACTCCCTCAAAACTACATTCATCGCAGAACTATAGGTGGAAATGCCCATGAAAATTGGGCTCTAATACGGTTGTTGCCACTCATTGTTGGTTCACGGGTACCTGAGGATGATTCTACCTGGCAAGTTCTTTTGATTTTAAAATACATAATTGAATTGGTGGTTGTCCCTGTTCACACAGTTGAAACGATTGCGTTCCTTGACTTTAAAATATCTGAACATCGTGAAAGATTCTTATCAGTTTTTCCTGAAGAGAGACTGACACCCAAACACCATTTTTTGGAACACTACCCTGCATTGATTGAAGAATATGGGCCTCTGGTTGGTGTATGGACAATGCGGTTTGAAGCTAAACACAGCTTCTTTAAGCAAGTTGTGAGGCACACTAACAATTTCAGAAATGTGTTGTTGACCCTTTCTACAAGACATCAGATGTGGATCGCATACCACTTGCATACAGATGTCGGAAAACAGGCATTGTGCGTCACAGAAATCTCTGTAGTGCCTTTAGATGTGCTGCATTCAGACATCCAGGAAGCTTTAAGAGAAACGTCACATGCTTCTGTCGTGGTAGAGGGCATGAAAGTTCTGACAGCTCTGGGTAACTTTCCAAGGGCTTGCTTCATGCTCGTTGGGTTGGATTATGCATTGAATCAGGCCTATCCCAAGGAGCTCAGGTACACATTGGAAGTCTTCCAGAAACTCCTCCTCGAGCTGGATTGTTCAAAGCTATCCCCAAAAGTGAACAGCCTCAATAATAAGCTACTAGCTTAAGAAAAGAGACCCTTGCGAAATGAAAGGGAATTGTTAAGTCACTGGTCTAACTGTTCAGGTCCCTTTTTTTTATGGGCATATTCAACCAAAGGAGTGAGAGGTCAGTGCAGTGGTAGAGAGCGCTTAAAAGCTTGTTATGCAGAGGTAGCTTATAGGGTCTAATAACTGAGTCTGACTCAAGTTATAGGCCTATACATCTGATAGGCTATCAGATAATGCACTGATTTGTTATTGAAAGCTATCTTTATTTTTGTTTAATGTTTCTTGGGTGTTTTAACATTGTGCTTTCTTCTGATGTGACGCTGACCTATGCCATTGCAAGTGTTTGTTCGAAAGAAATAGATGTAAAATGCATGGAACATCTGTAGGCTGTGCTAGTTTACTTCTTAGGAAGCCATGCTTGTAATTGTGCATGTTAAAATAGATAGGTCCTCCTGGATTGTGGATTATGGCTACTAGTATACGTACAGGGAAAGTAAGTCAATTTATGTGATGTTTTAATCTCTTTTAGCTGTTTGAAAAACATATTGGCCCTTAGGATTTCAATTTGCGCATATAAAAAAGAAATAATACGAAAGTAGTTTTACAGATTTTTTTTAAAACATTGTCATAATTTAAATGCGCTCACAAGACTAAACTTTGAATCACATCCAAAAAAGTAATATGTGCCTGTAATGCCCACAAATTATAAATAAACTTCCAGTCTTGTATCCCTATTGTACACATACATGGTTTCTGTCTTTGTTTTCTTATAGCCCCTCTTTATTTTGTACTTGTAATATGTTGGATAAACATGTTGAGACAAAATTGCACAAATAAATGTTAACCTGCTGTTCCTTTTTATGGTTCTTATCTTTTTCATGGTGATCGGTTGACTTAACGTAAGTGAATTGTGGCACCATGAAGGCATGATATTGGGTGGATTATAAATAGAAAAGTTATGGCAACAGACATTCAATATAAGTATTTTATTTAGTAAATCCAAATCATTTTGATCCAGATGTTTAGTAAGCTTATATCAATTTCACCCAGACAATTAGTAAATGTAAATCAATTTCACCCAGATCATTTATAAATATTAATCAGATTCCACCAGATATTTAGTAAATCTAAATTACCATTGCTCAGATATTTAGTAAATATAATTCACTTTTCCTCGTAAAATCTATTTGGATTTATACTATTTGTTTAGGCTATATAACGCATCATTTGACATGCTGTTACTAAATCCAACACATTTTAACTGTTGCACACACGCCACTGAGCATATACGCGAGTGTGCCGGCAGGGCGGAGGAACTGGGGCAAGGGTCATAATAGACCTCGTGTGAAAGCCCCAGAAACCCTCTAGAGGAGAACGAGAGCTCTGGGCTGCCGGTTCACACACGCCACTGAGCATATACGCGAGTGTGCCGGCAGGTCGGAGGAACTGGGGCAAGGGTCATAATAAACCTTGTGTGAAAGCCCCAGGAACCCTCTAGAGGAGAGTGAGAGCTCTGGGCTGCCGGTTCTGGGATTGGATTCGTCAAGTTGTCGCTGCCGCCTTCGCACGATCATTGTGTGGAAAGACAGTGGTTGGCTATCCTGCTCGACACTATCGGTGCAACACAGATAGGGTCGTGTCTGGGACGAAACACACGGCCGCAGGGTCGTGTTTGAGAGAGAGAGGGGGCCCGAGTGGTGGCGTGAGCTTGGCAACAAGGACGAATAAAGAGGGCAGAGTGGTGCCTCCTGCGACCACCTCGTCTCCGGCTGACAGGGTGTGCGACTCACGCCACCCGTACGTACAGATGACACTACAACAACAACAACCGAATTTCGCCACTAAGTGGTGGTGACATCACCACGACGCTTATGCCAGGCCATGTGCACCTTAAGGTCACGTGAAGTGTCGTACGCCCGCTGGCAGGAGGTCACGGGGCAGACCCAGGTGCCACAGGTTGACTGACTGAGATGACTGAGATGACTGGCTGATGCACCACCTGTGCTCCCGACTGTGCCAACGTGCTGAGCTTTAGGCACCAGGCACCCCGCTCGTTGTTGTGAGCGTCGCTCCTCCGCCCTCTGTTATTGTTGGAGGGTGACTGCCTCCAACTGCCCAGTAGCGTCCATCACGAGCTTCCTCCACTGAGGTGATCTTAACACCGCTGGTACCAGTCATCGGCAAGTCCACTCAGCTCCACGTCCTCCTGTACCACATCACTCTATCTCTTCTTTGGCCCGTGCCGCGCCCGTTTAGCCCCCTCTGTCCGGCCGAACAAAAGCTGTTTAGGTATGTGGTGGCTGGGCATGCGGGCTACATGACCCAGCCAACGCAGCCTTGCCTGCCGGGGGAGCTCACTGATGGGACTTTGCCCAGATCTTTCAAGGATTTGTGAGGTCCTCACACAATCTAGCCTGGTAAAACCCAGGATGGATCATAGGCAGGCCAGCCTAAATGTTTCTAACCGGCGAAGATGCTCCATTAGGAGGGTCCACGTTTCGCAAGCGTAGAGAAGGGAGGGAATGACCATGGCCGAGAAGACCTGAAGCTTCATGCGGAGCAACAGACCAGGTAGCTTCCACACAGCGTTACGCAACTGATGAAAAGATATTGCCACTCGACTGATTTGGAGTGAGACCTCTGCTATCAAACCGGAGCCGGTCATGAGCACACTACTGTTGCATATGTTGGGTCTTGAAAAATTATTTAAAATAATACAAATTAAATGAAGATTGGGAAAATGCGTAATTATCGGTAATTGTACTATTTTATGTAATTATGCGCATAGCGTATGCTAATTCGGGAGGTAATCGTATTTCATTCTGCAAATGTATGCGATTATACTAATGTATTCGGTTATTATAATTCGGCTTAACTTCGTTGTCTAGGGTCGTATTATCAATCGGGACAATACAGTTATTCTCACTTTAACATTTATTGATTATGTCTTAGTGTGTTTATGTCAGGTCTCCAAATTCAAATCTCACTGCAGGATACAGTTCTTATAATTAAGATTATTATGCATGAACTCAGGAAAGAACCACTGAGACACTGTGTTAAGCAATTTTAATTTCTAAACAAAAACATAACACTCTAATATGCGAACTATTATGCTTGGAATTATCAACACAGTCCCACTGGGGAAATTCCCCTCAATGATCCGTACATTTAACCATCAACGACTACGTTATCAAACTGGGCAACTGAACAATTGATTAATTCCACCGGGTAACGCGAGCATATACAGCGATAGGGAAAGTCCTTAAAACATGCATGCGACGATATTCATGCGAAAGGCAATAAAAAGCAAATTATTATATCCCGAAGGCAAAAGTATACGTCAATAGATTCATCGGCAAGATTATATAATTAACGAAATGTCTTGGAACAATGGCGTGCAGCCGTGTGCGCCTGCTTATGCAAGATGCTTATCTTTTGGCTAAGCTTAAATTAATTCGTGGGCAAGATTCTGTGATCAAAAGAAAGGTTTAACACAATATTCTCCCTGTGAGCATGTAGATTCACAACGAAGGTTTCAAAAGTTACATCGATGAATCTATTGGTAATTTTGATGCGATTAAAAAGAAAAATAACGACTAAAGTACTTATAAACGTACTTTTTGGGTTACTTATAAACGACCGTATTCATATCACTCGATGAGTAGCGAGGTTCTTCGTTATCACTAATAGTTGATGCACCCTTGTCGTTAATCTTCTTATCATCAGTTAGGGTATGTGCTTAGTTTTGGTGGGGCTGATGGTAAGGCCCCACCTCTTCGTAGCACGCTCCAGTCTCAGCAGCAGCATCTCAAACTCCTCCTCTGAATGAGCAGCAATTACAAAATCATCGGCATACATAACATGGTTGACCAATAGGGAGCTATCCCTTGACCGCATCTGGGCATCGATCAGCCTCCCATTATATCTGTACCAAATGGAAATTTTCCCGGTACAGCTATTGAAGGTTTCACGAATTACGTGGTCAAAATAGATGTTAAATAATGTGGGAGCCAGAGGACATCCCTGTCACACCCCAAGGTGTACAGGGAATGGCTCTGAATCCTGGCCACGTAGTTTTACCCGGGCCCGCTCACCATCATGAAGGTCCTTAATGATCGTGAACAGAGGGTCAGGGACTCTGAAAGCACGAAAAACAACCCAGAACCCAGGCCTACTGATTGTATGATAGGCATTGACCAGGTCAATAAAACAGAGATGTAGATCTTGTTGGAATTCCCTATACCTCTGCTGTAGCAGATGGACAGAAAATATGGCATCTGTGTAGGACCGCCCTTTCCTGAAACCGCATTGGGGCTCCGCAAGTATGTCTTCAGCGTGCCTAGCAAGACGATGTTGAATAATCTTTTCCAGGACCTTTCCCGGCACACTGAGTGAGATGCCCCTGTAGTTGTTACAGTCCTTGTGGTCCCCCTTCTTAGAGAGGGGGACCACTAGAGCATCCTTCCAGTCCTGCGGAACCCGTCCAGTGGTCCAGACTGTTGTTATGATGTCACGTAGGGCAGTCTGTGTACAAACGCCACCCTCCCTCAGCATTTCGCTTGGGAGATCATCTCTGCCCGGTGCCTTTCCTGGTCTCAGACTCTGGATCACCTTCAGTACTTCCTCAACAGATGGCACCTCAGCCAGCCACTCACAGGAGGTGACTTCTTCCAATATTTGAGGCACCGCAGCCTCAGAAGGGTTATTCCCACTTCGTGCCACGATGTTTTCCTGGCTGAGGGATTTCCCCTCCCCCAGGACCTCACAGAAATGCTCAGCATATCTGCAAACCTGTTCCTGGGGGTCGGAGATTGGATCACCGTTTTTCCCCTAATGATGGTAATAGGTGTGGTGCTGCAGGTTACTTTTTTGATGGAGTTAAATAGGGAGTTGTAATCGCGGGCCAATGAGGCACACTCCATCTCCTCAGGAACCCGCGACCACCACCCATCTTTGCAGCGCCTCACGGCTCTCCGATCCTCCGAGCGAAGACTACGGTAAGCCTCCTCATTGTCTGGCGTGCGATGCTGTAGCCGATGAGAGTGGGCCTGTCGCTTTTTCTCAACCATACTGACACTACACATACCAAGACACATACATACATACAAATACATTCATACAAACACATACAGACATACATATGTACACACATACATACATCGTTCATCGTCAACGATGTGACAGCCAAAGGAATGCATGCAAGAGGACGGCCCTACTGAAGGAAACGGAGCAACGAAGTCACGCCGTGCGTTGCAGGTGCTGGGTGAGCCTTTGCCGCATTGCTGGATCATCTAGGGGTAGATTAGATTGTGAATTGCAGAGGCCTTCATTCAACGGTAACTTGCTGTTGGCTTACAATGGTCATAAAATTATGGGAGGGAAACATAATTGACGGCGCATGCCTTTTTGCTAATGGTGTTCATACCATTGTATACATGAGGAAGAGGCAGGAGCCTGTCTTGTCTGTAACGAAGAAATGTGGTATTTGCATGGGGTGTAATATATTTAGTTTGCGTATGAACTTCCTTGTTCTCGCGTGCGTGCATGCGTGTGTGCAAGAAATGACCGGAGTCGACAGGTTCCATCACGGGGCGGCCACAGTGGCTAGTGAGATGTCAACTACCGCGCCTGGTATGCAGAAGGTCGTGGATTCGATCCCTACCCTGATGAATGTTGCATATTTGGAGTTTGCGTTTCTCTCTCTCTCCCCGTGGTCGCATAGATTTTTCCCCAAATTATCTGTTTTTTCCTTCCACATTTATAATCAACATCTGTCTGTAATAAATTCCCACGTGACAAGACACTTCGTTGAGCCATGAGTTGTGGCCAGGTAGTTTCTTAAAAATATCTACATAGCTCAATGGGCCCTACCTGGTAAGATTAAAACAATATTTAGTTGTATTTGCATATTTTGTCTTAGTGATGTTTACCTTTCCTATACTTTGCAATCCTATCGTGTTTTTGTTTTTTTGTTGTTGTAACTTTCTGTTAAAAAGAGTTTTGTAGCTCATTGGATTCCTCCAGTATGAATCGATATCCTGATTCTGACTTGCGCCACTTCGGAGAGGGACTAACTCTGGAATACACATTTTTACTCCTGGGAGGACAGAGTTGGAGAAATGAAAGAAACAAATAAATTCCATTGTTTAAATCCCTGCGATGGAATATCGAATTTTAACTGATGTCTGCGATTTGGTGGAATGGATATTGCAGATGGCATGATACCAAGTCAATAGTCTATTGTCCAGGGCGCCACGGTGGCTAAGATATGTTAACTACCTCGCCTGGTATACAGGAGGACATGGGTTCAATGCAGACCCTGACGATGCCTGCTTTTATATATTTAGAGTTTGCTTGTCTCTCTCCCTGCAGTCGAGTGAGTTTTCCTCCGGGTCCTCGGGTTTTCATTCTACATTTAGAAATACGCGTTTAGAGTATTTGACTGCTGCCATACATTTCATGGAAATAACCAATTTGCTGAGCTGCTACCATCTGTGATCGCTCTGTCGCTTCTGAAAAAAAGCTATACAGCTCGGTGGGCTTTACACCTGGTACAATAACAAAGTGAGTATTGCTCACCTCACACCAAGAAACGAGCCTTGCCCCCAAGGTGTACGCCGAATCATCAGTCACTCAGCATGTCTGTAACGACGTTGATGGAAGCTTGACAGTTGAAGGCTTTGGGCAGTTTCAGCCCCAGTCATTTCTGCCATTACAGGATCATCAACAGTAGAGAAAAAGCCAAAAAATTGGCTGCATCAGCTTTCAGTTACCGAACGAATGCATACCAATGGTGTGCTCATTACACACGAAGCGCTTTCCACAAGTGAGCCACGATAACTT
>JAAXLI020001230.1:300853-329591 GCA_014621495.2 Entosphenus tridentatus | reverse complement strand
CCCCCCCCCCCCCCAGGTGCGTGATGTAATTTATGGACGGCCCCTTTGCCACTAAGTGGCGGTGACGTCAAAACGGCGCTTGTGCCAGGCTATGTGCACGTTAAGGCTACTTGAAGTGTCGAAAACCCGCTTGCAGGAGGTCACGGGACAGACCTCAAGTACAATGGGTCAACTGACTGATATTACTGGTTGATGCACTAACTGTGCCCACTACTATGCCAACTTGTTGTGCTTTCGCCACCTGGCGCTCTGTTCGTTGTTGTGAGCGTCGCGACACTTCCAGTGTGTAAACTCCCAATCCGTTCATTTTCATGAACATCGCGTCCATTTGGTGTACAGTAAAAGGGCATCCGACGACCTTGGGTCAATTTCTGCAGCCACACCATGACTGTCAGACAGGTCACGAAGTATTTTTCTGTGCCAGTATCCTGTTGAGGCGAGAAAATGAGCTTCTATTGAGGGATGGTCGTGGTGGTTTAAAGCAGCTAGGCCAGTTCATAAATCTCGCTCGTTTTAAGATGCAGACCGATATCACATCGTTTTTTCACGAAACTCTCAAATTATTGCAATACCAGTTTCCCAAAAAGCTACGTAATGGTATTACTGCATTGTACGCACTTTGCTGTATTTTCCATAATAGAGGTTATTGGGTTAGATTGCGTACATATAGATGATGGATATCCATTACCAGATGCACATAGATTATTTTTGCACACTACGCACGCACACCATGAATGCACACACTGCCGTGTTTAGGTTAAAGAAATCACAACATATCTGTCATTGGCTGTTCACAGTTAGTTACCATCCATGTATGGTAACCGGTATAGGTATGCAGTTAAACACTGTGTTACTACTTGATATGCTTCAAAGCAGCACGAAGCATAGAGATATCAATATGGTTATCCGAATTTGTAGAATTAATGAAGGTTACTTTAACGTTCTTAAACTGCATGCATAAAGATTCTCAGCCTTACCCAGACCATTTAAAACTATTTGTATACTTTCTATTTTAGCAGGTAAGGCCCACTGAACTATATGAATGTATGTTGAACTTCTTTTGCACCGTACATAGCCAACCATGATAATCGGAGGTATGGGGGAGGACAACAAACTAAACAGCAATAAAATAAGTGTTAGCTCTTTTTCAGAAGCGACCTGGCCACGAATGATAGATCAACGGAGTTGGCTTATCATGTGGAAATTTGCAGCAGGCCAAAACTCAAAACACGTGTATCGGTGATTCTAAATGTGATGGGAAAAACTATAGGACCCAGATAAAAAAACTAGGTGACCACGGGGAGAGAGAGACACACAGACTCCAAAAATGCAGCAGGCATCAGGGTCAGGATCGAACCCACGACCTCCTGTATACCAAGCGAGGTAGTAAACAACTCACCACCACGGTGTCCCAGACTAAGAAATTTAGGCTGAGAGGTTTTTATTATTAATGTGCAAGCAATCCTGCACATGCTCATTTTCGCGGGCATAGCATTGTTTAATCTATCTCCGTCGCAATGGGTTGTCTTGTCGTACCATTACAGCGCACTTGCCGTCATGAACCATGACATAGATTACGTTATGTAACCACCGCTCGACATTTATTTAAAGCACTCATTGAACGGGAATTGGCTTTGGGCATTAAAGCTAAACGCAGATACGGTCTGTTCTCCCATAACACTGCATGTTTTCACGAAAGCGAATTGGACATATACCTACGCGATGAACGTATTCGGGAATGCATTTTTTTTATAACGCGGATGCGAATTGGATAGAGTAACGCAATCGAGTGAAGGGAACTCTATATCGCAGCGGCAAGTAGGAATCAGCGGTCGTGCGGCTGCCTCGGAGTAGCCCTGTGTTACACATCATCTCGCGTGTAATTATTGATAGAGTCCCCAACAGCCGCCTGTTCCCAATAATCTCAACCGTATATTTAATTATTCTCTATCAGATCCCCTATGCCACCTGTTCCTAATCATCTCAACGCAAGTGTATTTATTAAATAATTATTTAATTAATTCTCTATAAAGTCCCCAACTGCCACCACCTGTTCCCAATCATCTCAATGCCAATGTCTTATTTAATGAATTAATTATATATGCAGCCCCCAACTGCCACCTGTTCCTAATCATCTCACAGCAAGTGTCTCTATAAACTAAGCTGTATCTGTCGCAGCAGTTACATTGGGGAAACTAAGCGACATGTCTCGGACCGTGTTCGTGAGCATAAGACATGCAATATCCCGGTGTATACAAACCCCCAACAACAACGAGTCGTGTAGCCGATACTATGGGGCTGTCCATAAATGACGTCACGCGATTTTTGACGCTTTTTGACCCCCCCCTTCGTCACACGTCACAAAGAGTCAGACCCCCCCCCCTCAATTATGATGTCACAAAGCTCTGCCCCCCCCCCCAAAAAAATAAAACATGCTTCAAATCGCTTTAAACTATTGTCTTTGTAGTGCGTATTTAATGTGGCGCTACACGCTGATGTTGTAGGAGAAAACATTTATTAAAAAGTCTATTTAATTAAGTAGAACGTGTTGTCTATATTTAAAGTTGCGCATTTTGATGTCACGTCACATTTCTCAACCCCCCCCCCTCGTCACACATCGTCACAAATGTCTGACCCCCCCCCCTAGGTGCATGATGTAATTTATGGACGGCCCCTATGCCCTTAATCAATGACCTTCAAGTAAAGTATGCAAAGGAAAGCAGACTGCACTTGCAATCTCGAAGCTGCCGGTTTGATTCAGTCTTCCCCTGCAGCAGTTGAAGCAACTGCTTGGCCAGTGTCCTTAAAACAATCTACCTGCCATCTCCGGGGGGGAAGGTGGTGGTGAGCAACCCAAAAAGTAACGCGACAAGCGATTTTCTTATAATTAAGTTTAACAAAAAATAAACCTTTATTTAAAACTTTCGTGACTGCAGGGATTAATCTTCTTGGTTCTTTCGGTAAAGTTTACCGAAAGAACCAAGAAGAAAAAAATAAACCCCATCAATTTTCTGAGAGCTGCAATAATTAAAAAAATTAAGTAAAATTATATAGCTCTGTACGTAACACAGCAGCAGCAGATACGATAAAAAATTATATTATAAATATCCATAAATGACGTCACGCACCTGGGGGGGGGGGGGGGTCAGACATTTGTGACGATGGGGAGGGGGTTGAGAAATGTGACATCACATCAAAATGCACAACTTTAAATAAATAGACAACACGTTCTACTTAATTAAATATACTTTTTTAATACATGTTTTCTCCTACAACATCAGAATGCAGCGTCACATTAGATACGCACTACAATGACAATAGTTTAAAGCGATTTGAAGCATGTTTTTTTTGGAGGGGGGCAGAGCAGAGCTTTGTGACGTCATATTTGAGGGGGGGGTCTGACTTTTTGTGACGCCGCGTGACGAAGGGGGGGGGTCAAAAATCGTCCAAAATCGCGTAACGTCATTTATGGACGGCCCCTAAATATAAATCTGACCTTAAACTCGCCACCTCCTGACACCTTAATTAGTAAGGATTATCACGTAAACAGAACATGCCAATTATTAGTACAGCACACCAATTGTGTTGGAGAATGACGGGCGGTATTTAAATGGTTTGACGTCAAACCGTACGTTTTTTTGTGAGTGTAATCGCTATTTCGAGAGCACGTATGCCACATTGATTCCTAATGTCGAAATGCAAATCAAAATTGTGCTTATTAGAACGTTCACTGTTCATCAAAAGCAATTAGGAGGGGTTTGGTTTTTGTTGTTACGGTTTATCCGATTTGCGGATTAACCGCGCACCAGGGATTTTGACGTGAATTAATAACTCATGGAATTTCCCTGGAGATCAAATTAATCATCTAATAATAGTTACGCATTGTCAATCACCTCCTCCACAGTACAGTAGTTGCCATATATTTACAACAGTGGGCAGAGTTTGATTGTTTGGTTCATTAACAAACTCAACTGCATTAACTTAAACATAATTTCTTACTGTATTAGTGTTTTTTGGCATAGAGATCCGCAGAAAATTTATATATTTTTGGATCCACAATTTTGAATTATCCGTGCGCGTCTTCCCCGTCGTTCGCGCGGATAATCGAAAATCTAATGGTATAGTGTCGAGAGCCACGAAGCGGTCCTTAAAGAGCCGCATGCAGCTTCGGAGCTGTAGGTTGTTTACCCCCTGACCCATCCTCTATCAAATGAGTACACCACAGTCGATGGGCAGGTTGCTTATTAGCTGGTTAAACTGTGCGTAGCCCATATATTTTCTTTAGAGACGACCTGGCCAGCGTGAGAAAAGCTAGCAGCATATCCACTCTATAGGGACCGAGGATGTCTCGAGCCAGTGAGAAATAAGTCACAATAAGTGGGGGCCTTTCGGCCAGCAGTGGTGAGATGTTATCTATCTCCCCTGGTATGGAAGAGGTCATGGGTTCGATACAAATCCTGATGCCTGCTGCTGTATATTTGGAGTTTGTGTGTCTCTTCCCCAGTAGTTGCATGGATTTTTCTCCGGGTCCACCCAGTTTTTCCCCTCCACATTTAGAATCAACATTACGTGTCGAGAGGATTTGGCTGCTGCTATATATTTGCACGTAACAGTAAGCCATCACCTCACTGAGCTATTAATTGCGATGGCCAGGTCGCTTCTGAAAAAGAGCTACATAGTTCAGTGGGGCCTTAATACCTGATAAAATAAATTAAAAAGATGAGTAGTAAATGACAGTGCTGCATTTTTAGCTACTTGTCGAAAAAAAACCCTAGACGAGACTTAACCAGATTCAGGCAGCCATTATCTTATCAGAATCACACAGACACGTGAAATGTACAGACATTGCATCATGGGTTCATTGGAAAAGTTATGAAGGAACCCCCATCGACTCACGAAATCACCTCCTCTATATATACACACAGCAGGGGGACTGTCAATACACTTCACGTCGAAGGTTGATATTCACACCTGGGTCGCGAAGTAAGTGTATTCGGGTTTTGTGTGATATCTTTTGCATATCGTAACATAAATGTAATTCGAATGGTCATTTAAGGAACACAGAAACCTGTTTATGGCATCTCTTATTTGCATTGCCACGTTTCGTCACGCTGCTTTCATTCAACGTATTTTAAGGTCTCTCTTGAAGTGGTTGAACTCGAGGTTTATTTTTTGGTTATCCAGTTTTCGGGTTGAAAATTCCATGCGACAGGACCCTCTCTGATCTATAAACCCATCATCATGCAAACTCCGCTCATCCTCGGAGCAGCAGCAGCTTTCCGTGAACCGTCGAACAAAGACGGTGGTCTCCGCATCATCGCACGACGCTTTCAGATGCTCTTCTGTGCGCCTATCTGGAACACTGCTCTTCCTTTTAAAGGATAGATTGACAAACTAAATCCTTTAAACTGCTTGTATTTATTTTGTTGTCCTCCCACACACCTCCGATTAGCAACGGTTGGCTACCTACGATGTGAAAGAAGTTGAACACATACATACAACAATTTACTACACTATATACTACATTAATATATACTACACTACTATACACTATACTATACACAACACTACGATACACTAAACTATACATAACACTACTTGCCACTACACTACTATACACAACACTAGTGTTTAACTTGTAGGCTTTCGCGACCAATATTACCCATAATAGAGGTTTTTGGGTTAGATTGCGTAAATATATAAATGTGTCGTGAAGCCCGTCACCACCCGACACAGCCAATTAGTAAGGTTTGTCACGTAAACAAAACATACCAATTCGTTACTAGTTCAGCACATCGGTGTACTGGAGAGTGAACCCACCTACTGCAACATCTACAATTCCAGTATTGTAACGAACAAAATAAATTCAAGCAGTTTTAAAGAAATTAGTTTGTCAATCTATCCTTTAAAAGGAAGCGCTGTGTTCCAGATGGGCACGCAGGAGAGCATCTGAAAGGCGTTATCTTAATGTGGTCTAGGACTCTTTAACTTTTGTTGCTGTTTTGCTGCCTTGCCCAAGCTCCGATAAAATCGAGCTCATGTATTGAATGTATTTATTATAATTAGATTTAGTGACTCATTTATTGGCATTTTCTCTATTTTGCACTCCCGTCACGTTTTTGCATTGTGTACTCTTGTAACTCTCTGACCCGCCCATAATGGACATGTGTCAGTAAAAAAAAGAGCTTCATAGCTCATCGGATTCTTCCATTCTAAATATAGATTCTGATTTTATCGCTATGTCTTCTCATTACACAGTGATCACGTGTAAAACAACTTTAAATGTCGGTGGCTAGGGAGATGTTAACTCCCTCGCCGGGTATACAGGAAGTCGTGAATTTAATCCCGACCCTGACAATACCTGCTGCTGTATATTTGGAGTTTGCATGTCTCTCTCTCTGTCTCTCCTCGTGGCCGCATTGCATTTTCTCCGGGTCCTCCGAATTTTCACCTCCACATTTAGAATCAACATCACCACGCATTTAGAGTATTTGCCTACTGCTATAAATTTCCTTGTGATGATGAAATCAGCCACTTTCGTTGAACTATCATTTGTGATCTCCAGGGTCGCTTCTGACAAAGAGCTCAGTGGGGCCTTACACCTGGTAAAATAAAAAGTACTTTTCTTTTTACTTTACATCGTGATCCCTAGACTCTCAGAAACCCATAGAGTCAAACAGAGACCCACGCTCGCACGCAGAAGAAACCCTGCAGACTCGCACGGATTTTGTTTCTCATAGCGAAATCTCAAGGGCTTACAACATTTGACTCACGAAAGTGAAAACCTGCCTGACCTCTTGTTTTTTTATAATCCCAGGGCCGTAGTGGACAAAATGGACAGTGCCTTGGGTCGTTTGCTGGTGACAGTCTGCGCCCTGCTCACAATGCCCGGGAGAGGAGGTGAACGGCTTTGTTGTTGTATCTCGGGACCTTTTTTTGCCATTAATCAAAGTATGAAAAATAACAATCGGTTTCAAAGGAAACAGCGTATATCATCAGAGCCTTGTTTCTTTACATGTTCGCTACAAGTACAATGTGTGGTTAATGCAGCACTTGATTCCTTGCAACAGGTATCAACTAATTGGTGTTTGAACATTTCAACAGCTTTTTTTGTTGTATTCAGGCATTTACTTTGGCGATGAACAGAGGGAGGGGGGAGTGAGTTATTATGGAGTGCTCTCGCCAGTAACATCTGGTGAATACCAATAGATATGGAGAGGCTCAGTGACCTTGGAAGATTGCACGCCAGGCAGGGCGCGTGTTGCTTGTGTAGTGAGTCACTTCTGAGACACTAATAGTAGGAGGCAACACATATTTATTCTACACTTTAAGACACTGTTCACACAAGGGATAATTAAAAACGGGTGAGAGCAGCCGGTACGCTGTCTGACCCACGACGCCGGAGACGAAGATGAACACGTAGCACGGTTGGGTTCCATTACACTGACAGACAGCCCTCATCCAGCCCCGGGACTTCCTTTTTATGCCCCCTGGCGTGGCCTGGCTCCGCCCTCGGCCACGCCCCCTTCTGAAACCTACCAGAAGGCTCTGGGCCACCTTCCACGTGTCCCCTGATTCACATTTGCCCCACATCCCTTACCCCGGCCTATCACATGCCACGCACCCGAGTGACCCACTCCATGCTCTGCTGGCAGAACGGCTGCTACACCCTGCTCTGCTGGCAGGTCGGCTGTTACAGCCACATTTCCTCTCTCTGTCAGTAACCAGCGCTACGTGCCGTAGTGACCCATTCTATGTCACTACACTTGCATTAAAAATCGAGATGCTGCTCAATCCCAGAAATTCAGAGGTTATGCCGGTTGGCACTCTCGGGCTCGGTCAAAATAAAATTGTGGGAGGATTGGGCGTGGCGGTAGCAGGATTCAGTTTTCTACTCACCTTCCCCTGTAGCCCTCGACATCACGTTACCCACTGTATTTCCCCCTCTTTTAACCTCTCTTCATTTTGCCTCTTTAGTTTCTCATCTTTCCTTCTTCTTCCTAAAGTTATAAAAACATTATTTTCTATTGTTTTATTATTTTCAGGGCGTCCCCTTCATTCTGGTCACCCGTGCTCTCCACCGCCATCGCCTTCCGGGCCCAACCCCACGAGGTGCACAGGCCCCTCCCGTCTCTCAGCTGTGCTTCCTACTCCATCCCGGGATCACGACTTGGCTCCCGCAGGCTCCACTCCCTGTTGGCGTTCCGTGTCGCCCAATCAAACCCAGCTCATGCTTTCCACCCACGGCATCCTGGCCATCTCGGCAGTTCGCAGCACGCCCCGCCCGCCGCCTCTACAGGTGGTCACTGGCGAGTGTCTGCAGGGGGCTACACTATGCGTGTGACCATGGCCGAGCACTGCTGTTCACTGCTGTGCCCGGCCATGGTCACTGCTGTGCCCGGCCGTCTTTGTCTCCCCGGAAACATCGCCGGTATGTGGTCTGACCCTCATGATTGGTGCTCACTGGTGACAGTCTGCGGATGGCTGTACAACATGTGGGACGAAGTCACCAAGTTGTTGCCTGGCCCTCGCTAGGCAGCGGTCACCAGGCCATTACATCGCCTATGGCAGGATGCTTCCACTCCTTCTCCAAGGCGTGTGGCCACTACCACGCTCCATTATCCACGCAGGGTAGCTCCTACACCGTGCTGCAAGTCTCTGGGTCGCTCCATCACCCACGCTGGTCGTTTTACTCACCACGCCATGCGACCGGTGGGCCGTTCCATCGCCTGCTCCGGGCAGCTCCCTTGGCACCCTTTGCGGTTGGCAGGCTGCTCCATCTCCCATGCCAGGCAGCACCTTCTATGAGCAGTGCAGCTGCCGTTACACTCTGAGGCCTTCGTGGGGCCCGACGTCCACCCCGCCGCCCTCATGGGGAAGGTGGGACGCAATGTCCGCCAGTTCTTCCCCCTCCTCCACCGCGTCGGGCTGCCCTTGCCCGACACCCACCGACTGAGTTACTGGTCCCCCTTGGTTAGTGCCATCCCTAAGGGACATGGTGTATTGCTCGCCGCAGCCGTGCAGAGTTAAAACACGCACCTGCGTACACAGTAGCTGCCATTAGCAAAGGCCGCGAAACGCTCTACCACCTGCGCAATTAATGAGTATGTGTACGTTGTGGACAACACATGATGGCCGCCACGTGCCCAACGACCCACACATTTGACTCACTCATGTATACGTGGTAGCTACCTCACTGTGTGATCACCCACCGCCACAAAGAACGCAGCCCGTAAACGCGGTCGCTCCACACAGAAATCACAACCATTACGCCATATACAATCTGTGCTAATACTTTTATTTTCGGCGCAAACACACCCTCGAAAGTAAGCTGTCTAGTTGATACGACCCAAGAGAAGTATATTGTGAGAAAAGCCTTCTCGACTACTGCCTACCGACCCAGTCAACCAAGCGTCTTAACTAGTACCTCGTCGCTGCAGTAACTGGTGTCACATGAACGCTGTGGCCTGTGAGTAGCAAAGAGAAGAGGACTGACCGAGATCTTCATGGCCCAGATGTAGGAGACAATGTTCCCCTTCATTCCCCGGTTTCACCTTTTTATATCCAACTTCAAAGGACCTGGGTCACATGATACCGCACAACCAATCATGCTTGTTTCTTTGCAGCAGAAGTTTAGCACCCCTGACCTATTGTTTTTTTTTCCTGCACTTTTCACTCTGGCCCATCCTGAAGCTGTATTCAGGAATGTGTAGTGTCAGTGATTCGGAGACAAGGGTTTCCAGGAGGCACCTTCTTTAGTTAACAAGTCCACACTTCACAGGTTCATCCTCGCACTCTCCATAGTCGCCTAGCCTATCCTAGACAAAAATGCTAACCATGTAACACTGATGGCGCTGACCGAGACAGCCAACAACTATCTATTTCTCTACCATCCCCCCCTATCCACAGTCCCATGATGGCTCATCCCAATTTGCATCGCAACCTCTGCTCCCTTCAACCTAGTTCCATAACCGCTCATATCGTGTCTCTCCTTCCTCTTATTTCCTACTTCTCCTCCTTGCACCCTGCTTTAGCTTCCTCCACACTCTCTAATTATCTTTCTTTTTCACTCAATCTCCTAGACTCCTCTCCATCTCTGCCCCCCCTCATCTAAACCCCCACAACCTTGGCTCACTCCATCCCTTTAATCAGTGCGGCGACATCTGCGTAAAGCGGAAAGGCTTTTGAAGTTTATCGCTTCACTTCAGAACCTTTACACCTACCACTCCCTCCTTTCCAAATTCCAATGTGCCTTAGAACTTTGCAAACACGACTACTTCCTGGCTCTCATCTCTTCCCTTGCTCACCACCTCCACCAACTATTATCTACTCTCAATAACCTCCTCCAGCCTCCTACCCCAACTCATTCTTCCCTTTCCCCGACCCCTTCAGCTCTCGAATTCAGCCCTTAATTATCCACTAAGGTCGAATCTGTTCGTTATACCCTTAAATGCTCCTCCTCCTGAGGTCACCTTAGCAGTTTCTTCTCCCACATCAAACCCATAATGACTGTGCTTTCACCATTTTCACTGCAACGTCTGTGACTGAACTTTCTTTATCATCTCTAAGGCCCATCCCACTTCCTGTCCCCTCGATCCCATCCCTGCTTCCCTTTTACTTTGACACCTTCCATTAAGTCTACCCTACCTAGTGTCATTATTAATCCCTTTCTGCTGGTGTCTTTCCTGCAATCTATAAGTCAGCCATCATTGTACCACTCCTCAAAAAATCCTCTATTGATGCCGCTTCTACTGCCAACTACCGGCCCTTTTCCCTTTTATCCTATTTTTACAAACTCTTAGAATGTCTGATACACTCTCATCTTACCCACTACGTATCTTCTCTTTCTACCCCCAATTCCAATCTGGTTTTCGTCCCTTTCAACCGTAACGACTCTTCTTTAGACTAAAAATCACCTGGTTAACTCTGCCCATGCTGGCCTCTCTTCTATTCTTATTCTTATCAATATTTCCTCAGCTTTTGACACGGTTGGCCATCCGACTCTTTTTTTCTACTCTCTCTTCTCTTAATATCTCTGGCACACCACTTCCCTGGTTAAATACCTATCTTCATGCATACCTCTGTGGTCTCATTCAATCATGCCACTTTCAGCGATACTCGTCTGTCAGTACTGAACTCAGCACTTAACAACGCGTCGCCCCTCTCCTCTGCAAGACTCGAAATCCATGGTTAATTTCGAGGTCCATCCACGGAGCTTGCCATTGCCAGACTGATTTGAGTGGTTCGGCTTCTTCATTATGTCTAAAAAGCTCCCACCTTAGACTGTTTCTTCTCACAAAGGGGCAGCTGTTTTCCTTTTTAAGTCGCTTGGACTGTTTGTTGTCCAGGTGTCTTTATTACCGCCATGTTTCCGTCCTCTCATCACGGGTTGGAAGTAAAAAACATATTTTACATCTCTTATAGCTTGGCACCGTACCACTTTCCGCAGTTTTGACTCTGCAAGCAACTCAAAGTACGTTTTGAGCAGCGTTCACAGCACTCACGTCGCGGTTTGGAATGATTGCATGATATTTGATATATTAGCGGGAGGCGCCTCCCCGCATACATAATTTACTGCTACCACGTGCTATGTTAGCTACTGGAAGACAAAGGCGGTTGGTGAGGCTCTGGTCCCATGAAATACATATTATCTTGGTCGTGGGTGATTGACCTATTTCGCATTGTATCTCTTCTGAAAGACCCTTGGTCTAACACTCTCATAATTATTATTTGGTTTATGCTTAACCAAGATTCGTGGCATACCATAATTGTTACCAAGGATTTTCTGAGGGTCCTATTAACTTTGTTCCCCGTCTGTATCGCCCAGATGTTCCACGCTTCTTATTCTCAGTTATGTTTTGATATCCTGAGGTTGAACATATATCTAAGCTTGTATACTGCTGACATTTTTAAAACCCCAGCCAGCTCGTAATGATTAACCGCCCTTGGCTGGTTCGCTGTCCAGGGAGGTTCGTGACCCCTGCTGTTTGTCCGGTGTACGTGTGTGTCTGTCTGTTTTTTATTGCATGTTGTTTCTTTCATGGCGGCCTTCTCTTGAAGTCAGTTTGGGATTTCCCGCAGAATCTCATTAGCCCCAAATTTGGCTTTCCGTTTTTTAAAATTACATTTTATGAATTCCCAAGCAAGCTTGTGAGTAAATAGCCTCCAGGTGTCTTTTGTGTGTGCGAGGCAGGAGGCAGGGGGGGTTAGTGTGACTCACCATTTCCGTGCCCCAGCGCTACATCCCGATCAAAATTACTAAAAAAAAATAGGCAAAATCATTTATACGCAGATGGAATCCAGATGTTCTGCTCTTTTTCTTCCTTTTCCCCTGACCTCACCTGCCGCATCTCATCCTGCCTGGTTTCTATCCAATCTTGGATGTCACACCACTTTACTTCCCTCAGCCCTTCAAAAACTCAAATGATATTTTTCCTCCCGTTCCCCTACTCCCTGTTGCACAATTAATTTCCCTCCTTTTTCTATTTCCCTGATTTCCTCAGCCCTTAGTGTTATCTTCGACTCTTTACTCTCACTCACCGATCACATTTACGCCACTACTCGTGCTTGCCGGTTTCATGTTTCCAACATTCACAGAATGCCACCGCTTAGTTCCAGCTCAGCTACAAAACTTCTAATCCCTTACCTGATCCATACCCGTCTGGACTACTGCAACTCTCTTATGCTCGGTCTGCCCATTTACTATTTTGCTCTCTTCTACAAATCCAAAACAACTCTGCTTGGGTCATATTAAACCTTCCCTATCATTCCCATACTTCGACCCTCCTCGTGCAACTGCACTGGCTCCCTGTCTACTACCGTCGCCTGTTTAAATTCCTCACCCTCGTCTACAAATCCTTTTATGGTCTTGCCCCACAATATTTTGCCACGATAATTTATTTATACGCGTCGCCTTCTCGCCGTCTATGATCACAATCTTTGCGGTCTCTCGTTGTTGCTCCTTCTTTTTGTGCTCAATCTCGCTTTCGTTCTTTTTCTCTTCTTGCCCCACCTTCACTGGAACAAACTACTCCTCCACATTAAAAAATCACCTTATCTCACTAGTTTCCACTCCTCACTCAAATCTCACTTATTTACCTAGCTCACCAACAACCCCCTAATCTCCACCTCATATCCGCCACTAATACTGTTCCCTCTTCATATTCTCATATGGCGCTCACTCAATCCCCATTCATTCAATCCATTCATCATCACTTACTGTCATCAATTTCGCTTTCACCGATTTTACACATTACAGGTTTTCCCATTGCTTCCTCTCATCTATTTCACGAACATTTCCACTATTACAATCATATGTACTATTGTTAATTATGTGTAAAGCACCTTGGATAGGGCACTATGTACATTATTTTAAGATAATATAGAGTCCACGGCACCTTACTCAATCAGAATGTCGTTTGATCACTACCACGTACAAAGTATAGTCAAGTCCTGCAATTTGCCTATCGGGGCTCTACAACACATTCGAACACTGTTGAGTCGTGACATAGCCAACATACTGTGGGGTGTAAAACAGTCGTACAAGGCTCAATTATTGCAACTCGCTACTCCATGGGACGTCTGCCAAAAACATAAACAAGCTGCAGCGTTTACAAAATTCTCTGGCACGTGTGGTGAGGGGTACTGCAAGATCCGACTTTTGTGTCCGTACAGTGCTCAACGAGCTGCTTTAGCTTGCAGTTGCCTAATTAATACATTATTAGGTTGCACTGATTACACACAAAGTGCCTGCCACAAATGAACCACAATACCTTGCTGATATCATTCCCAGCGGGAGGCTGTAACTCATTGCATCACGCAGAGGATTACAATAGATCCGCGGTTCAGTTACCAAGTTCGACTTCGCGTTAGGAGTCGATGCAACAACAAAAAAATATTGTGGAAGCTGGTTCGGATGTGTATGTTCGTAAGTGTGGGTGGTCGTAAGTCTATGAATCACTCTTAAATTGAAACTTTCGTGACAGCAGGAATCCACACTCTTTGGTTCTTTCGGTACAGTCACGTAAGTATAAATAAAATAAACTAAATCACGACGTTTCGGACGCAACACAAGTGTCCGCCTGATGACGGATGCTTGCGTTGCGTCCGAAACGTCGTGAATTATATGAATGACTGTACTAGATATCCAAAACGCGTGTTTGATAGATCAGCATTGGCTAAGGTTTTCCTGCAATTTCAAACTCCAACCGTTTGAAATTTAAGAGATATTTACAGGTGCAGCTCTATAGGTGCCTTGCTTTCGGCACTTCAGGTGGAACAAGACTTCACGTGAGAGCTTTTGGGAGGCCCTCAAGATTGGAGGGTGTTTTTTTTACTCTCTCACATTGAATAATTGATTTGGACGAATAAATGTGCATATACAAATCTTACCCCTCCTCCCCGCCACGTGCGACTTGTTATTTGTCTCATTGTGGTGGACCCCGTTTTGACTGACATGCCTGCTTTTGAGGTGATTTATGTTTACTGGGATGCTGCTGTACTTTATTTGATTGATTTGTCATTTTGGTTATGCAGAGAATGCTCGCAAATATTAAAACTTTTCTCTCTCGAGCTCTCATTGGTTGGACAAAATATAGAGGTGATAGGGTGTCTATGCAGGGAGAATGAATCGAACTGTTGACCTCTGATGTTGCAAGTCCAGTGTACTAACCATTATGCCATAGCATCATCCCCTGCATAAAAACTAAAAGCGTTCACACTGTTTATGTTTTATTTTACAGCTGCTAACTCGTGCTATGTTGGGAGCAATGCTTTTGGATTGCAAGAAACAGCCAAAACTTGTACAACATTAATGGATGCTTGCGTCACTTTTAAATTAACAAGTAAGTTTACATTTCTAAACGTCTTCATAGAGACGACCGCACATTTCATCAACAACCGTTGTCAATCCACTGCTGGATGAAGGCCTCTCCACATCGGTTGCCCATCTCTTGAGATTCCACGATGCAACAATCCACCGAGAGCCTGCATACACACTCAGATCTCGTCGCTCCACTTGGTGAACGCGTTCCATCCCTTGGCTGCCACCCCATTGTCCTCGACCATCGCCCATCACTCCTTTCTAGCCATGACGTGTCCTGGCCAAGTCCACTTGCTTTTCCACGTAAAGAATTACAACTAATAAGCGCGCATTTAAACGTGAAAAATGCATTGCTTGTAATTGCACCGAGACATAGAAAGAGGCAAGTGGCCTTAAGCAGCAACAGAGACGCTGGGTCGAGAAAAACCGAGTGGCAGCCAAGGAACGAACTTGTCTGTGAGGGCGTACACAGACGAGACATAGCGATAAAATCAGTTCACGTGCAGGATAGATTGTTACATCAGAAGACCATGAGAGGTGGCGGTGTTTTGAGGAAGCCTTCGTCCAGCAATGGATAGACCTTCGCGGATGACGACAAGAGATTAAATTAAATGTATTTTTTCTCTATTTTAGCTGCCACTAAAACGGGCACCGTATACACGTGCACAACTCAAGAGTACTGTCAGAAGCCCACTACCCACAAGACGGCTTTGGAAACTGTAATGAAGGACTTGGGTTTCCCCGGAACAGTGGATAGCATCGTCTGCTGCACATTGAACAACTGCAATCGTCTAACTTCAGGTGAGCAAAACATTCCATGTACAAGGAGACTTCATGGAAATGCGGAGTTTTTGTGCTGTGATTAATTGCATCTCGCAGAGAATCGATCCACTGAACATAATAGATCCGCGGTTCAGTTACCAAGTTCGACTTCGCATTATGAGTCGATGCAACCACGAAACATCTTATGAAAGCTGGTTAGTAAATGCGGATGTTTGCTGAATGACTGTACTATATAGCCGAAATGCGTGTTCGATAAAGCAGCATTGGCCAAGGTTTTCCTGCAATTTTAAACTGCAGTCTTTTGACATTTAAGAGATTTACAGGTGCAGCAGCTCTGCAGTCTTGCTTTCGTCACTGCTGGTGGAACAAGACTCCACTTGAGGGAGCTCTTGGGAGCCCCTCGAGATTGGACGGTGTTTGTTTTATTCTCTCACATTGAATAATTGATTTGGACGAATAAATGTACGTGTACAAATCTTACCCCTCCTCCTTGCTACATGCGACTTGTTATTTGCCTCACTGTCATGGACCCGTTTTTACTGACATGCTTGTTCTTCAGCTGATTTATGTTTGCTGGGAAGCTGCTGTTCTTTATTTGATTGATTATTTTAGTTACCCCGAGTACTCTTGCAAATAATACAACTTTGATCTCTCGAGCTCTCATTGGTTAGATAAAATACACTTGATTATTGAGGCATCGGTGCATGGAGAATGAATCTAACTGGCAACCTCCGTGCAAGTCCACTATATCAACCAATATGCCATAGCATTATCCCCTACGTAAAAACAAAAAGCGCTAACACTGTTTGTGTTTTAATTTCTACAGCTGCTATCTCGTGCTATTATGGGAGCAATGATTTTGGAGTTCAAGAAACATCAACGACTTGCACAACAGGATTGGATGCTTGTGTTACTTTTAAATTCACAAGTAAGTTTACATTTCGAAACGTCTTAACAGAGACAACCGTATATTTCATCAACCGTTGTCAATCCACTGTTGCATGAAGGCCTCTCTCCACCCGTCGCCCATCTCTGGTGATTCCACAATGCAACAATCCACCGAGCGCCTGCAGAACTCAGATCTCGTCGCTCCACTCGATGAACGCGTTACATCCCATGGCTGCCACTCCATTGTCCTCGACCATCGCTCATCACTCCTTTCTAGCCATAACGTGTTCTGGCCAAGTCCACTTTCTTTTCCAAGTGTAATAAAAGTCGCGGAGGCAACTTCTGGAATCAGTGTTCTTTATTAACTTTCTTCCACAGCTCTCATTGTACTGGCTCCTCTGCACTATGGCTCTTCACGCTGTTGGCAGACAGCGTGAGAGGGAGGGATAGAGAGTGAGAGAGATGACTGTCGCTGCCACGTGGCTCCCCCCTTCGTTCGTTCCAGCTCGGACCACGTGTTGCCCGTCTCCACCCCTTTTAATCCCTGGGTGACGTGGTGCCTGTCAGCCAATCCTGGTTAACCTCCCTGGAATCTTCCAGATCCCATCCTACGGTCCCAGGACCACGCCCCTAACTCGTCCCCCCCATTGGCTGTGGCTGAAGCCAGCAGAGCCAATCATCTTCGCATTATGTCAGGGCCACGCCCCTACTCCTCTCCCCATTGGTTATGGGCTGGGACCGGTAGAGTCAAACATTACCAATCAGGTGTGACCACTTAATCACCCAGGTGTACCCTCACATTACACAAGTAAAGAATTACAACTAAAAAGTGCGAATTGAAGCGTCGAGAGATGCATTACTTGTGTAGTGTGTATCTGACGAGGCACACACTGAAGTCTGGAGTCACCACAATTTATTAGCACTTTAACAGGCTTACAAGTTAACCATACTCGGGGCTATTCTAGACCCCAAAAAGGGAGAGGGGGTCCCTGTCTTACTGAGTCCCTACGACCGCCGTTCTTCGGCTTCCCCCAACGTGCCCACACACGGACAGCTCTCCCGCTAAACAACCACGATCGCTCGGCCTCTGTCCTTCATATCCTCCTCGAGCGTGGCCTCGCTCCGCCTCTCGCAATGCCCGTTCCTTGGTCTCTTGCGGCGGAACCGGAGACAGTGTCACATGGCCCCCCGGGGCCCCCGTTTCCGGGCCCCCTTCACCACTCTGTGTTGGCACGTACTCTCTCTCCGACGGGACCCCGCTTCGCAGGCCTGCTTCTCCGATGCATTCCCGTCGGCCCCCATCGACAGGTAAGTACGCATTCACTCACTCGTTGTGGTAGTAGTCAGCTTATACGCCACAGAGAAACTATTTACGGCTCTACACTTGTAATTGCTCCGAAAGATAGAGAGATGTACGTGTGTGTATTAGAGAAGAGACTGCAGGATAGAGACATGAGGACACAAGTGGCTTTAAGCAGCAACAAAGACGCTGGGCGGTGGTCGAGAAAAACCGAGTGGCAGCCAAGGAACGAACTTGTCTGTGAGGGCATTCACAGAGGAGATGGAGTGATGAAATCTGCGCACGTGCAGGGTGGATTGTTGCTTCACACGACCGTGATACGTGGCGGTGTTTTGATGAAGCCTTCGTCCAGCAATTGATAGACCTTCGCGGATGACGAAAACAGATTAACTTTAAATGTCTCTTTTTACTCTATTTCAGCTGCCACTAAAACGGGCACCGTATACGCGTGCACCAGTCAACAGAACTGCCAGAACCCAATCACCCACAAGACGACTCTGGAAAGTGCAATGCAGGCCACCGGTTTCACCGGAACAGCCGGAAACATCGTCTGCTGCACAGCGAACAACTGCAATCGCGCCGCGGCCGCTGCTGCGGCTCACAGGGTCGTGGTCTCAATGTCATCCTCACCCTATCTCATTCTCCCCGTCTCACTCCTCCTCTCACGCGTCTTTGCCTAAATCATAGGGATTTCTGGGAGCAGAAACGGGAGGTGAAATGTACGAAAAGACATAAATATAAGCATGTTTTACCAGAATATGTTTTATCATTCTCTCCGAATCTTTCGGTAAAGTCACGTAGGTAGAAAAAATAATCTCACAGCATAACCGCCTACACTGCTACTTTTGTTACACATAGACATAACATTCTCTTGTAATGCCACGTTGTTCTTATATGGTGACGGAAGCTCATTAACTTTAACATGCTATTCTCTTTCTCCATATCCTCTCTCCATCTCTCCCGAGTCAAACATATATAACCACTCTACACAGCTGCTTTTGTTAAATTGCTAATCTCACAGCTTACCCGCCTACACGTCTCCTTTTGTTACACATAGACATGACAGTCTCTTGTAATGCCACGTTCTTATACGGTGACGTATGCTCATTAACTTCAACATGCAATTATCGTTCTCCATATTATCTCTCTCGAGTCAAACATATATAACCCCTTGCTTGTAGCAGCTTTCTCGCCATTTTCATCTAAGGACGGACGCTTGTGTTGTGTCCGATATGTCGTGATTTATTTTAATTTTTCTACCTACGTGGCTTTACCGAAAGAACCAAAAAATATGGATTCCTGCAGTCACGAAAGCTTCAAATCAAGAATATAACATACTCTTTGGGTCTTTCAGGTAAAGTCACGTAGATAGAAAAAAAAATCACGACGTTTCGATCGCAACACAAGCAATCGTCATCAGGTGAAAACACAGCAGCAAAACTGCTGAGGCAAGATAAATATAGCGAGAGCTGCTGCAGCAAGAGGTTATATAAGTTTGAGATGGGTGCAACCCAATGGTAAGTGGGCGGGGCTAGAGATGGAATTTGCATGTAAATGTAAGATCGGAGAGTTGATATACCCCACGACTGCAGTGCTGAAGAGGCAGCTATTGTATTGCTAGAGATTAGCATGTCAATCTGTTAATGTAAGAGTAGTATGTCAGTGTAAGAAAACCGGGTGCCACCGGAGCTGTGAAGGTGGCTATTGTATTGTGAGAGATTAGCTTGTCAATGTGAGACGGCACCCGCAACAGCGTCTGTGTGAATGGAGAATATTAGCATGTCAATGTCAGAGAAGCGGGCACAACGCCACCTCGTGGACAACAAAAGCTGTGGCGTTAGCCGCTGCACTGTGAGAGACCAGCATGTCAACGCAATAGAACTACCGCAAAGGTGGCCGTGCCAGTGAGACATTCAGCCAATAAAGCAACGAGAATATAACATTTTACATTCAAAATACTTTAAGTGTAATGTGTTGAGGTTGATGTAGGGTAACACAATACAGCGGTGGGGGGAGTGTCGTATTCTGGCTTTCCCATTTGAGTTTGCGGATAGCGCATTTTTCCGTTCATGCCTATTTTCCTCCCAAAAACAACATAACCCCCAGCCACGATGGGCAAAGGGTTTGCTGTGTACATGTTAAATATTACTTATACAGGTCATAACATCCTCTGCATAACACACCCCACCCTCCCATCTGTATTTCACAATCAAAGTTGGCGTCTTATAATCCAGCGTAAATCTGTACAACTTCGTGTTGGGCACAAATTTGGCTTAGGTCTTAGTTTCTGGAGTCGTTAATAATCCGATATATATATTAAGGTTGTAGGTAATAGGGTACCCATTAAAAGGCAGCAGAGTTGAGAATTAAATTCACGGAACTGTCGCAGCCCTTTCATCAATAGGGTCGGATAAGGACCCCACGACGCCATAGGGTGGCGAGATGTTAACTCCCTCCCCTGGTATGCAGGGGTCGTAAGTTCGATCCTCACCATTGCACCTGCTGTATATTTGGAGTTTGCATCTCTCTCCCTGTGGTCGCGTGGATTGTTCTCTGGGTCCTCCGTTTTTTTCCCCTACACATTTAAAAACATTCGTTTAGATTATTTAGATCTTGATTTGAAGCTTTCGTGACTGCAGGAATTCATATTATTTGGGTCTTTTAGTAAAGCCACGTATATATAAAAAATAATTACAAAAATAACAATATCACCATGATATTGTTATTATTTTTTATTAAAGACCCAAAAAATAATATTTTGATCGTTAAGATTTTTTTTATTTTGCGGATATAATTTTCCACGTGATAAGTCACTGCATTGAGCTATCGTGATTGCCAGGCCACTTTTGAGACGAGCTATATAGCTCAGTTGACCTTACCTTTTAAAATAAGATGAAAAAAATGTTTAGTTTTAGTTTGCATATGCATGGATTAAGGAGTTATTTGTGCCAAATTGTTACGGGAGATCTTCGTTTGAATTAAGTGCATTATTAAAAGTTCACTGATTTGTCGGTTTTTTCTGGGTGGCAAGGGTGGTACAGTGGTAACCAATCATTGCATCCAACACTAAAGTACTGTGTCCAACTTCAACCCTCGACCCGGAAGCCTTCTATGTGCGGTGTTCTTCATAATAGGTTGTTTAGGGTTAGATTGCGTAAATTTAAAAGGTGTCGTTCACCCACCACCACCCGACACAGCCAATTCAGGTTTGTCACATAAATAAATCGTGCCAATTAGTTACGGCTACAGCACACCAGTGTGTTGTAGAGTAAATTAACTAATTGACACGTTTTGTTTGTGTGACAAACCTTAATCTTTGGCTGTGTCAGGTGGTGGTGGGTTAATGGCACATTTATATTTGTGCAATCTAATCCAAAATCCTTTATTATTAATAAAATTGGTCGCAAAAGCCTACTACTATGTGTTAAACTGGTGTTTTTATGTAGATTGAGTGTGCGAGTTGGTGTGCGTGCATGTTTAATGGGTTCCAATTTAGGCACACACAACTTCTTGGGAGGCAACACTTTCTGAACACAACAGTTAACTCTTACATTACGCATAGGGTGGTGACCACCGTCCTACTCTAGCTAACACACACACACACTCCTCTAGCACCGACTCAGATACTCTAGCATGACCCAGCCGGGTGGGCTTGACTCTTCTTGGCGTCTTCACGATGCATCTTCATTATTGATATGGGCAGCCTCGAACCTCGTGAGGAGGCTGCTTATATGGGACTTGGCGTGCCTCGGGCCCCACCCCGGCCACGCCTCCCTTCGAGAACCCTCTCGAAGTCTTCCTGCTGTCCACGTGCCCCTCGAGGTGCCTCCCGGGCCCCCGGTCCCCACTGGGATCTGGTCACGTGTCCAGCCGGGATCACAGAGAGTGCCACGACCTCACACCACCCCCGTGTCCTCCCGAGTCCAGAACTGGCCCTGACGTCATTCCCGCCTCCAGCCGGGATGACGTCAATTGTGTGTGTAGACCCACGTGGTAGGGACGTCACACGTGTGCGTGTGTACACAGTAGCGCTACAAGTCACTACACATGAGAGTGTGAATAAAAGCGTGAATGTGTGCAAGTGGTTTAGATGTATTTTCTCGCCCCTGTTCAGCATGGGTTTATTTCTCGTTGTCTGGTTTCCCCTGAACACAAATACAATCTAACTGGTTTTGGCTAAAATATGGCACTAATAAAAATTACCTCTGCTAAATTAGGATCGTGCATATTGTGGAGCCACAGATAACAAGGCCCATGCTCTCTATACTCCGAATGTGTATGCAAATTCCAGAAGTTATGGACACCAGTCTGTGACTGCATTAACTTGAAAATTGTGTCCGTTATTCTGTTATATATGTCTTTCTCCTGGTCCCTCATTTAATACTCTTAGGTTTTTTCGGTAAAGTCACAGAGGTAAAAAATAAATAATAAAAATGATATAAATAATAATAGAAATAAAATAATAAATCACGACGTTTCGGAGGCAACACATGTCTCTGTCATCAGGTGGGACCGTCACAGCTAAATTTACTGTATCAAGTGAGGAAAAAATCCAAGAGACAAGCTCTTAAATACAAGTTAAGGGGGAGGGGGGCTTATCTGAATGTGGTAGCCAGGGAATGGAACGGGGGGGGGGTCTAAAAGAGAACAATAGGTGCACATCGACTCGGGGTTGTGTCCGGTGTTAGCTGATAATCAAAATAAAAGAAAGCAGTACTGTTAAACGTTGGGGATGTCACTCGGTAAAGTAGTATAATTCCTTGTTAAATAAGATGGTACAAATATGGTAGTTAATTCTTGTTTACATGGTTAATAACATCTTTCCAATGATTACTCAGTTTGTACCCATCATCACGGTTGAAGTTATGTCTGTTTGTACATCTGGATGGCTTCGTGTACAAACCTTTGATGGCAGCCAGAAGGTTTGCAGAGCACCTTGGTCTCGGAAAAGACAATATCATGAGAGCCCACAGCGTTGTAGCAATGATCGGCAACAGCGGAAGACTCAATTTTGCTGTGTTTCAGATCTGACTTGTGCTCGCGGACACGATCGGAGACATGACGTTTCGTTCCCCAATGTAACAATCACCACAGATGCAACTCAATTTATAGACGCCAGGGTATTGCAAGTCAGGAATGACATATTTTACAGATGGGATTAGATCACCGATTTGATGTACTGCATCGGACTTGGATATTATGTTTGTTTAGAATTTTGGAAATCTTTTTGGTCACGCCTGCTATGTATGGCAACGTGATAGTTTTGATCGAAGTTTCAAGTGGTTGTTTCTGTATGGTGGGAGAAACAGCTTGGCAGATAGTGCGTTCAGAGTATCCATTCATCTTGAGGGCCCGATGTACATGTTTTAATTCACTGGCCAGGTGGTGTTGGTCAGATATGCCATGAGCTCTGTGGTATCGTGTTTTGATGAGAGAATTATTTTGAGCCGGGTGGTGGTGGGAATCAGGTTTCAAGTAGTATTCTGTGTGGGTGGGTTTTCTGTAGACAGAATGTCCCAAAGATCCATCAGGTCTCCTCTCAAACAGACCATCTAAGAATGGTAGTTTGCCATCTTTTTCCACTTCCATGGTAAATCTGATGGATGGATGTCTGGAATTGATGTGGTCCAGGAAATGGTTCAATGCTGGGAGGCCATGTGGCCAAATGACGAAAGTGTCATCCACATACCTCTTCCACAGGGAAGGACGTAGGGTGGACGTCTGGATGGCGTCTGATTCAAACTTTTCGATGAACACATTGGCTATCACTGGTGACAAGGGGGAGCCCATAGCGGTACCCTCATTCTGTTTGTAGAAGGTGCCATTCCAGGTAAAATAAGTGTTGGTGAGGCAATGTCTAACCAGCGCAGGTACATCCGAATTCAATCCATGTTGGACCAAGTCTTGAATTATTGTTAGGGTGTCAGGCACTGGGACTTTGGTAAACAGATATACCACATAAAAACTGACGAGGATATTGTCAGGAGATAGTACCATGTCCTTGACCATAGAGACCAATTGGGTTGAGTTAAGTACTGCTGAAGAGGTCTTGCCAGTGAAGGGAAGCAGAGTATCCGATAGAAAACGGGCTAGTTTGTAGGTAGGAGAGTTGATCGTGGACACAATGGGCCGTAGTGGGGTGCCTTCTTTATGGATCTTGGGAAGACCATATAATCTGGGAGGTCTTGCAGCTGAGGGTTTTAGGGAGGGACGTTTGGTTGGTTCGATTAGGGAAGTCGAACTCGTGATGATCTTGTTGGTTTTTGTCGTTAGGCTGTTAGTAGGATCGCTTTTAATTTTGGAGTAACTCCCATCATTGAGTAGGTCCAGGATTTTGTTGTTGTATGAGCCTTTATCCATGATGACCGTAGCATTGCCCTTGTCGGCCGAGAGGATGACTATATCATCTCTTTTTTAGGTTCGCGAGTTCAGAGCGTTCGTTTTTGCTAATGTTGCTAGTGGGTTTTTTAGCATTCTTAAGAATAGTGGCTATTTCAGCTCTTGCTACATCGACATGGATGTGTCCTATGCCTATGAGGGCTACATCAACCTGAGAAATCACATCCTTTACTGGTATATGTTAAGGGGTGACAGCGAAATTTAGTCCTTTGGCCAGTACCGTTTTCAGATTGTCAGAAATTGGGATGTTACTCTGATTAATGACGGTCTTGTTGACATCCAGCTTTGATGTGTGGCTCTGTTTTTTTTTTATAGGAGGTTGAATTCAGAAATCAGGTTAGCTTTGCATTTGGCTGACAGTGAGTCAGCAGAAGCAACAGTCATGTTGTCAACGTGGTTCCAATCAGAAGGGGACATTTTTTGAGTTAACATTAAATGTGTTTGTAAGAGTCTTGTCTAAATTATCGAGTTCAAATCGGAATAACCTTATTCTCTCCGAGATTAGTGATAGGCTAGCTTTAAATAAAATATGTTTATAATTCGGTGAAGACACAGGAGCAGATGTGAGTGTGAAAGCGATGGGTATTACTTTGTTATCGCGGCATCTCTTGAGGAAGGCCAGCGTCTCGAGAAGCTGTGACATCTTGTCTCGTTGTCTGTTAAAAACTAACAGATAGGTGGAATTCCTCCCCATAGAGAGGTTTGAAGCTTTCGTGACTGCAATGATTCATACTCTTAGGTTGTTTTGGTAAAATCACGTAAGTAAAAAAGTTAAAAATAATAAAATAATAATAATATAATGTTAGAGATACCATCTGTTTTTATATATGTTGAACTATTTTCACACTGTACATAGCCCACCATCCTAATCGGGGGGAAGAAGAACAAACTTAACACAAAAACAAGTGAGTTTGTCAATCTGGATGATTTTAAAAGTACATAGCTCTCAGTGGCTTCTTAATATCAGAAGGAAGAGCGTTACAGACTGCCGCAGCTCACCTCATAGAGCCGCGTGATGCAGTGACCGTCTTTCATTCGACGACTAGCCAAAAGCGGGATGATTGGAGTTCGCATGATGGATTTATTGCTTCTTGATGAGACCAGCGAGGTATCGTGGGTTCATTGGTGGCGAGCACTTTGTGTGTGGGATGATCACGACCTTATTGTGTATTCACTTGGCAACCGGATGCCGATGCAGCTCAATTTGTTGGCGAGGTGGGTGATGTCAGCCTTCTCTTTGCCCATCCTGTTACGTGAACGAAGTTTACAGCGAAGTTCCTAACTAATGACATTGCTAAGGAAACCATATGTAGCGAGTTGACCTCTGGGTTACAGCAGAAAGGAGCCTGGCAATAGAGGTCCTCCTCAGGGCCAATCGTGATAAGCCACTTTGTTGAACAATCATTCATGATGGGCAGGTTAAGGCTTCTGAAAAAGAGCGACATAGCTCAGTGGGGCCTTACACCTGGCAAAAAATTGCTTAGCATGTGGCTGCTATAAATTTCCACGTGATAAGTCACTTCATTGAGCTATCATTTGTGATGGCCAGGTTGCTTCTGAAAAAGAGCTACAAAGCTCAGGGGTCTTTATACCAGGAAAATTTAAACTAGGTTAGTATTTGTCTGCTCTACATTTCTATGTTATAAGCCACTTCATTGAGATATAATTTGTGATGACTAGTTCGCTTCTGAAAAGAGCTCCATAGCTCAGTGGAGCCTTACCTGGTAATATCACATAAAACATGGTTTAGTTTAAATAACGTAGGTCTTGTTGAAATCCCTTCTACGTCTGATATTGTAATGCAGTGATTACCAACACGTGTTTTGCCATTGAAAGTGTAGTAGGTTCAACCGAGTCGCAGACGTACTCTCTTGGGAGGCACATTCATTTAACACTGACACACGGGGTAACCGACTCTTAACAGAATAACAACCTGTGGTGGTGACTACCAGGCTAACTACACCGTAACTAGCTATGACGGACCGGGACCATAGCTCGGGTCCAGGTCCATGTGTTGGAGACTCGGAGAACGTAGAAAATAGACGATGGTTTCATCAAGATGAACAACAACGCTGGCCCCTCTGGGGGATCCGGCTTATATTCTCTGCGGCGTGGCTGGCTCTGCCCTTGGCCACGACCACCTTCCAGAATCCTCGAGCAGGATCTCGACCCAGACCACGTGACCACCCCTAGCCCCCACTTGGGGCCCCTTTATAGACTTAACCGGTCACGTGTCCTCTCGGGTCAACCAGAATGCCATGGCCTTTAATAACCTTATTCCTACAGCCGGCACTCCCACACCCTATCCTGTAGGGCTGGCACTGTACGCCGAGCGTGGTGCCATCCAGCGCTATCACTCAGCGCTGACCGAGCCCCTCTGGGGCCGGTACTACACAGTGACATCCCACGATGGCACGGCAGATAGTTGATGTATAATCTGTCAGTGAAAATGTGCATTTGCATGTTCCAAATAGCTCCCTTTGTTTAGTCTGCTTCGTTTTACAGGCTTTTTCGAAACAGATCAATCAATTTGGTTGTGATCATTTTTGTTTGCACGGTAGATTCTTAATGAAAGTATACGTTTTACATCGCAGCTTCGTTTGTATTAGATCGTCCTTCCAAGAGCCACCGTGCCCTCATCTGTAACAGGCACAGGAGAGCCCAACGAAAATGTCTTCAACCTTTTATTTCCGATACGTGTGTACTGGCGTTCAAACAACTGACTGCACGTCGATATTGGTAAACAACTCGAAGGCATTATTTGCCGCATTTGTACCACTCTTGTGTAAGCGTATAGTGAGGCAGTTGTAAGACGTGACGATTAGCAGATTTGCACTTCGCCACATGAACAATTGGGCGACTCGTTCAGAGAAGCATGCGAAGAAGCTTACAGGACCAAAGTGAATATCTTAAGAACGACATGCGTGTTCAGGTACAGCTTTCTGATGCCTCGGAGACTTGGGCGTTAACAAAACAATACTAGCAGAGACGATACCATTTTTGGCACTCAAAATTGTATTGCTGGGACAGAAGGATTACTGCTGCGTCTCAGCTTGAGTAGGTCAGATCTGAAACGACCAAATGTGCTGTCAACTTCACGCCGCACGCCTCACTGATCAAATCCCTGCGCATATGGGATTAATTGCAGGTTTTGAATTATTTGTACTTACACCAACATTTTTCTTTTTAAAACTCTCACAACCAAATGTAATCTCTAAACCTCCATTGTAAAGGTTTCAGGGTAGTATTCACTTTAGCACCAATTATTACTTCATCCTCAATTAATCTATATTCGAGTGTTAATTTTATGGTCACAAGTTATATATGTTTACGGAGCTCCCTCATTCAGCGTCTCACCTGCGCCACGCCAAACCAATTATAAAATCGGTAACGTAGCATGCCGACTCGATCACACCGAATTGAATCGATCAGTGATCGTGTTCACGTGAAGCCTCTCCATCACACTTGTCATCACCTCAGCACTTTGTGAAACATACGTTCAAAAGAAAATAAAGAGGTTCTCCTTGCGCAAAGTGGGGGAGTTAATGAGCCAAGGTACATTATGCGAGCCCTTTGATCTTGTTCTTCCTGTCTATTTTGTGTATTAAAATAGCTGTAAGTAGGTATTGAAGTATGGTGGCTGTATAGGCATGCATAATGTAGTTTCGCTCATTAATCTCCCCCCCTCCCCCACTTTGTGCAAGAGCGCAGTAGTGTGGTCACCACATCTACGCCTCTATACAAGGAACGAAACAGGTGGACTTCTCCACAAATCTGGCAGTCACCTGATGAAGCTAGTTGTAATTACTGGCGAGGCGTCGTACTCCGATTGTAAATGTTGTAGTTTGGCTCTCCAACACACCGGTGTGCTGTACTAGTGACGAATTGGCATGTTCTGTTCATCTGACAACCCTTACTAGTTGTCGGTGTCGGGTTTTAACGACACATTATATATTTACGCGATCTAACTGAAAAAACCCCTCTGATGGATGACATTGGTCGCGAAAGCCTTCGTGTTAAACAGGTTCCTTTTAATACTGAAGCGTAAAAATATGCACCATTTAACAAGTGCATGACCACGCAGGTTACATCGATCATACTGGCACTACAAGACAGCGAGAGAGCAAGTGGAAACAAGAAATGACCAAATATAGCAGTGGACACCTCCTACTATGGGCTGCTATCTGCAGCCATGGATCGTGGTGGTGCTGATGATGCATGCCTGTCAACCCATACGGTTTACCCCGTATTCTTGTACAAGGGAAATGGAGTTCAGGTCCATACGGCGTACAGTCGTTTCAAGACGGGCAACAACAGTGTTTTTTTTTACACTATGAGACCTCCTTTACCAGTGGCAAAATATAGTAATATATTTTTACCCTTTCAACTGGTACAAAAACTGACATCTTTATACAAGGCATCATGTTTGCAATAACCACAACACAAGCAGTCAAAATGTAAACAAAAAGAAACAACTCTGATGATGATAATGATATGCATTGTCCTTGAAGTTGATTGGTCCACACCCGAAACAGCTTTTCTTAGAG
>JAAXLI020001230.1:224532-236678 GCA_014621495.2 Entosphenus tridentatus | reverse complement strand
AGGCTGGGCGGAAGAGAAAGCACGCGGGTCTCATTGTAAGTAAAAAAGTATGTAATTAAAAACACTTTAAAAGTTTTTTATTGTTATTTTACCAGGAGTAAGTCCCGCAGAGCTGCCATGTAGCCCTTTTTCAGAAGTGACATATACTTATTTCGTGCCGTATGCAGCCAACCGTGCTAATCTGTGGGTGTCGATTAGTCTGTTATGGGTATTTCTAGGATTCTGTATATGTATGTGTGTGTATGTTAAACTTCTTTCGTACCATATGTTGCCATCCGTGTTAATCTGTGGATCTCTGTAGGTCTCTATAGGTGTGTTTAGATCTCTGTATATATGTGTGTATGTTGCAATTCTTTCACACCATACATAGCCCACCGTGCTAACTGCAGGTGCGCGAGGAAGGAAAATAAACTAAAACACAAAAAGTAGTTTTATGAAATGAGTGTCAATCTAGACGATGATTTAAAATTGCACAGCCCTCAGTGGCATCCTAATATTGGAAGGAAGAGCGTTCCAGATGGCCGCAGAAGCAACGCATCCGAAAGCGCCGTGTGATGATGCAGTGGCAACCTTTGCTCGACAGCCAGCCAAAAAGCCGCAACTACAAATGATGGCTGATATCATCATTATCGTCGCATGAAAATGTATAGCAGCAGCCGAATTCTCGGAACACCGTGACGTTAATTCAAAAATGTGAAGGGGGAAAAACCGGATGACCCCAGAGACAAATCTAAACATTGGGGAAGAGCCTCCGATGGGGATGCAGAAACCCATGAACTCATCACGTAAATAAACCCATGGACTCATCAGACACAGAGACCCTATAGACTCATCACACACAGAGACCCATGGACGCATTACACAGAGACCCAAAGACTCACCACACAAAGACCCATAGACTCACCAGACGGAGACTCCATAGACTGACCACACAGAGACCCACAGACTCACCATACAGAGACCCATAGACTCACCATACAGAGACCCATAGACTCACCATACAGAGACCCATTGACTCAACACACAAAGACCCGATAGACTCAGCACACACAGAGACCCATAGACTCACCAAACAAAGACCAAAAGACTCATCACACAGAGACCCATTGACTCAACACACAGAGACCCATAAACTCATCACACACAGAGACCCATAGACTCACCACCCAGAGACCCCAGAGACTCATCACACACTGAGGCCCATAGTCTCATCACACACAGAGAACCCTAGAATCATCACACATAGAGATACAAAGACTCACCACACAGTGACCCATAGGCTCACCACACAGAGACCCATCCATATAATCAATACACAAAGACCCATAGAATCATCGCCGCACAGAGACCCATAGCCTCTTTACACAGAGAGATCCATTGACTCACTATACAGAGATCCATTGCCTCACCACACAGAGACTCCATAGACTCAACGCACAGAGATCCCATAGACTCATCACCACACAGAGACCCCATAGACTCATCACACACAGAGACCCGCCACACACAGACTCCATAGACTCAAAGCACAGAGATACCATAGACTCATCACCACACAGAGACCCATAGACTGGCCACACAGAGACTCTATAGACTCAAAGCACAGTTAGATCGGACGCTCGTCTTGTGAGTGCATCATGGGCCTGGGAGTCACTTCTGGACGCAAGGGGTCCACCCCCAACCCGCGCTTTGCGAGAATAAGCGACGCGCTTACTGGAGCCCTTGTAGACTAGAATTGTCACGCAGGTGTCCAGCGAGGTGTCGAAACACGTGGTGGGGCCTCCCGCGTTGCACGCCGTATTGTTGTTGTTCGTGCTGCACGTGTAGCAATTGAGGCTGTGCCCTGTATATCCACAGACAAAAGACACAAGAACCACACCGATCATCATCATCATCATCACGGCAGACGATCACCATCATCGTCATCACGCTGCTGCACTATGAACCGGGCGACCCGAGTTTAATTCCCGCTCACGGCCGCCAACACCGCAGGTCGCGATTATCTGAAGAGGTACCCTGGGGCCTCCTCCAATGAGATCGCCTCGTTCTCAAATGGGTTCCTGGTCCAGCGGTAGTGTGGAGGAAACATCGCCAATGGGGAAACAAAGGCGGCCGGGCGTGGTGCTGGCCACCCACCACCTCGTGTTTCCTTGCCGGCCTTCGTAGGCGCTGCTACTCGCTAATAGTGCTTGCCTCAACAATCTGTTCAGGCTAAACGGGGGATGTTTGTCTTTGTACGCGGTGTGTGCAAGGTTTATGTAGGAGGCTCGTGAAGGACGCTCCTACTTTGGCAGCTGGAGGCTGTCGCCCATCCAACAACAAGGGAGGGCAGGTGGAGCGATGCTCACAATGGCGAGCGGAGCGTCGGGTGGATAAAACGCAGCGAGTTTGCGCAGTTGGGGGGCACAGGTGGTGCATCTGCACAGTCATCTCAGTCGGTCAACCCACGGCACCTGCAGGGTCTGTCCCGTGACCTCCTCGTGCACTTAACCTGGACCTCCCCCTGCACCTAGCCTGGCAAAGCAGTCACCCCCGTGGAACCTGCATGGTCTGACCCCTGACTTCCCCCTTCACCTAGCTTGGCACAGAAGTCAACCTATGGCACATGCAGGGTCTGTCCCCGTGACCTCCTCCTCATGCACCTAGCTTGGCACAGTAGTCAACCCATGGCACCTGCAGGGGCTGTCCGAGACCTCTCTTTGCACCTAGCCTGGCACAGCAGTCAACCCATGGCACCTGCTGGGTCTGACCCGAAACCTCCCCCTGCACCTAGCCTGGCACAGTAGTCAACCCATGGCACCTGCAGGGGCTGTCCGAGACCTCCCTCTGCACCTAGACTGGCACAGCAGTCAACCCATGGCACCTCCAGGGGCTGTCCGTGAACTGCCCCTGCACCCAGCCTGGCACAGAAGTCAACCTATGGCGCCTGCAAGGTCTGTCCAGCGACCTCTCCCTGCACCTAGCCTGGCACAGCAGTCAACCCACGGCACCTGCTGGGTCTAACCCGAGACCTCCAGTCAGCGAGCCTTCGACACTTCACGTGATAGCCTCAAAGTGCACCTAGTCTGGCACGGGCCGCCATCACCGCCGCTTAGTGGCTTTCGCGAACAAATTGTCGCAACTCGCCACCTGATGAAGCTGCTGATTGTTGTTGTTGTGGTTGTTGCTGTTGTTGTGGCTGTTTTTGTTGATGTGGTTGTTGTTGGTGTGGTTGATGAAGACGGCTTGTGTTGCAAAACGTCGTGTTTTTTTGCTTTTATTATCAATTTATCATATTTTTTTTACTTTAATGTTTGTATTTGATCCTATTATTTTATTTTTTATTTTAAATGTTTTGTTTTCTATTTACGTGACTTTACCGAAAGAACCAAGAATATGAACTTCTCTTTTCGTTAAAGAGTACAAGTTCAAGCGTTGAAACATTCATCAATTGTGTTTCGTCTCGAATCAATCACAGTCCGTTTTTATTTTTACATTTTGTCATATTATCGAACTCTTCACTTCACTAACTATTTTTGTTTTTATTGTACCAGGGGTAAGGCCCCACTGAGGCTACGTGTGTAACTCAGTGTGTGTTGTTAAACTCTCCACCACCACCGCCACCTGACACGGTCAATCAGTAAAGGGGAGGTTTGTGCCACGTCACCCAACACGTGCCGATGTAGTTGACTCGTACAACGCTAACCCGGTTGTTCTGTTGTCGTGTGTTGGAGAGTTAAACGCACAACACGCCTTTATACACTCCTGTCACCGTGATGTTCCGCTCGGTGTGATTACAACAAGAATCACAACCTAGATTTGAAGTTTTCGTGACTGCAGGGATCCATGCTCTTCAGTTCTTTCGGTTAAAGTCACGTAGGTATAAAATTTATTTTATATTTTATATCTACGTGACTTTACCGAAAGAAGCAAAGAGTAAGAATCACAACAGCAACCACAACACCAACCACAACAACCACTTTTCTCTCCGCCTGATGAAGACCGCTTGTGTTGCGATCGAAACGTCGTGAGTTTTTTTGCTTTTATTATTTTCAATTAATTATTTTTATCTAGTTTTATTATTTTTCTTTTATCTTATTATTTTTATTTCATTTTTTTTACGTTACTTTACCGAAAGAACCAAGAGTATGAATTCCTGCAGTCACGAAAGTTTTAAGTCGAAAAGAGAAGTCAACTTAATTTCAAAAGGGAATGGGAGCATGCATACGCAGCACCAAACACGCCCAACACACGGGGTTTACCGAATAGGGCTTAACGATTTGGGGGAAATATCTAATTGCGATTTTTCTGACAGATGTATTGTGATTTGATTTGCGATGAAACATTTTAAAGTAAAGCTTCAGTTACATTTTCACTGTGTAATAGTTAAAAAAACATGTGATGGAGCATTACCACATGATACCATCAAAATATGAACTGCTCTATATATTCTCACGCAAGGATGCGAACTTTAAAGATATTAAATGCTTTCAACATGTATTTATTAAAAAAAATTCTTTGATAAAGAAAAATAAAACAGAGAACAATTGTTAAGTTCAATAAATAAAGTTACAATAATAAAAAATAAACAAGTAAAATAAGAGAGTGATAGGACTTTTCAAATCGCAGCCTTTGCGATATTTCAAATTGCGATTTTGATTTGAAATCGATTAATCGTTCAGCCCGAGGACTACCGAAACTAAACACACCCAACACATTAAAACGTCGAAGAGCTGTGTGGCTATTGGAAATGCTGCAGTGACATCGATGTAAATTATACGCGTTAGATTTACTATGTCGTTGTAACTTGTTGTGGATATTTATTGGGTACTGTCTGTTTCTGATACAAGTCATGTACAGCAGCAGGCATCGTCAGGGTCCGGGATCGAACCCACGTGCTCTTGTATACAAGTCAAGGTAGTTAAAATCTCCACGGGGAGAGAGACACACACAGAGACTCCAAATATACAGCAGCAGGCATTATCAGAGTCCTTGATCGAAGCCATGCCCCTCCTGTATACCAGGCGACGTAGTTAAAATCTCCACAGGGTGAGAGACACGCAGAATCCAACGATACAATAGCAGGCATCGCCAGAGTCCAGAATCGAACCCACGACCTCCTGTACACCAGGCGAGGTAGTTAACATCTCCACAGGGAGAGAGACACGCAGAATGAAAAATATACAACAGCAGGCATCGTCAGAGTCCAGAATCGAACCCACGCCCTGCTGTATACCAGGCGAGGTACTTAACATCCATATATATCGCAGTGTCGGCGTTGCTTTGGTGTTGTTGCAACAACAAACAACTCGCCACGCAAACGTTGTCTCACCTCCGCTCACGAACAGCAACGCCACGAGGAGCAGACCCGGCAGGTGGCACGTCATGGTTAGAGTCGTGGAGCCTGGGTCTGCGTGAGGAACTGGGAGACTTTATAAGCCCCAGAGGCTAATGGAATCGGGGAAGACACTCCTACAAACATATTTGCATATCCCATAAAAATAGTTACGGGTGGTGTGCGAATATATTTGTTGGAGCTCGTTGCTCAACATCAGCAAATGTGGCTGGCACACGAACTGGGGTAGGTTGCAAAGAAACAAACGCATCTGCATATACATATACACACACTCACACCTGAATGTACACACACACACCTGTACATACACACAAACACACATGCGCATACACACCTGTACATACACATACCTACATATACTCACACCTGAATGTACACACACTCACACCTGTACGTAGGCACACCTGCATATATACTCACACCTTCATGTACACACACACCTGCATGTACACACATAGACACCTGCATGAACACACACTTGCATATACACTCCCACTTGTAAATACACATACCTGTACCCATACACTCAGACCTGCACGTACACACACACCTGTACATACACACACCTGTACATGCACACACACCCGTACATATACAAACATAAAGGCAAATACAAAGATCCCCCGTATAGCCCTGGCAGACTCTCGGGGCAAGTGATATTATCGAGCACCTATGAAGGCCGGAACGGCACGCAAGGGGGTGGTTGTCCAACACCACGCCCGGCTGCCTTTGTCTCCCCAGTAGCGATATTTATACATCGCTACTGGTCCTCATTTGAGGCTGAGTCAACCTAGGGGAGGCCCTGTACCGGTGTTTATAATTGCCACTGGTGTTGGCCGTGAGCGGGAATCCAACTCGGGACGCCTGGTTCGCAGCGTAGTGTAGCGCGATCTATTGCTCTAACGCTACACACACACAGACCCTATAGACTCCCCACACAGAGACCCATATACTCACCAGACAGAGACCTATAGACTCATCACACAGAGACCCGTAGACTCATCACACAGAGACGCAAAGACTCACCACACAGAGACCTGTAGACTCATCACAAAGAAACCCGTAGACTCATCACACAGAGACCCATAAACTCATTACACAGAGACCTGTAGATTCACCACACAGAGGCCCGTAGACTCATCACACAGAAACCCGTAGACTCATCACACAGAGACCCATAGACTCACAACACAGAGACCCGTACACTCATCACACAGAGACCCATAGACTCATCCAAGGCCGTAATTATATTCACATATACTCAAAATATTTTTAAAAAGTGAAAATTGCGATGGTTTGTAAATAAAAACAACTATTTGCGAAACCTTGGCCACAATATGATGACTTGCCTTCATATAACAATGCATAGATTTATGTTAATATGATTGTGGTTATAAGCTTGATTTGAAGCTGTCGTGACTGCAGTAATCCATACTCTTTGAGGCAGACTGAGACTGCTGAGGCAGACTGCCTTAGCAGCAGATCATGCTTTCTCACCTGATGACGGACATTTGTGTTGCGCCCGAAACGTCGTGATTTAATTTATTTTTTACCTACGTGATTTTGCCGAGAGAACCGAAGAGTATGGATTGTGGTTATGGTTGTAATTTATTAATCCCTAATCTCTGCCATTACATACAATGAAACAAGAAAGGGTAAAACAAGAAAAACAGAGCAATGTAATACAATACACTATTAGACAAAATAAATAAAAGTCCATCCCATGTGTTGGTCAATTTTTTTATATTTTAGGCAAGAAATGGCAGGAAATGAGTAATCAAATTTAAATATTTTTTTCTGGGGGGGACCCCGAGACGGCCTGGAGGATTTGGTCCCCTCCAATATTGACTCCATGGCTACGGCCTTGGACTCATCACACAGAGACCTGTAGACTCATCACACAGACACCCCTAGACTCATCACACAGAGACCCATAGACACAACACACAGAGACGCATAGACTCACCACGCAGAGACCTGTAGACTCATTACACAGAGACACATAGATTCATCACATAGAGGCCCATATACTCATCACACAGACCCCGGCTGATATTTAAGATCTGTTCCGAGAAGTAAGTTAGCGTGACATCGATGGGAGTGGCATAACTCTGATGGGAAGATAAGTGGCTTTCAAACTTTGAGCGGAAGATGAACTTTGGACTTTCTCAAGGTATTGACGTATGCATGCTAAAATATCGCAACGTCCATAGTGTGTATGTGTCTAACCATAAACTCACCACGCAAAGACCCATAGACTCATTTTGCAGAGACTCATAAACTCACCACACAAACACCCATAGACTCATAATGCAGAGACCAATAGACTCACCACACAGAGACCCATACCCTCACCACACAGAAACACGTAGACTCACCACACCGAGACCCTTAGACTCATCACACAGAGACACAGAGACACACGACACAGAGACCCATAAACTCATCAAGCATAGACCCATAGACTTACCACACAAAGACCCATAGACTCATAAAGCAGATACCTATAGCCTCACCACACAGATAACTGTAGACTCATTACGTAGAGACTCGTAGACTCATCATACAAAGACCCGTAGACTCATCACACACAAATCCATAAACTCATCACACAGACCCCGGCTGATATTTAAAATCTGTTTCGAGAAGTGAGTTGGCGTGACATCGATGGGAGTGGCATACCTCTGATGGGAAGATACGTGAACTAATAAAATACCGTGCCTGCGAGTTGGCTTTCAAAGGTGTGTGTGTATGTTGAACTTTGGCAACGTATGTACGTTTAATGGCCTCGAGGGTGTCACGATGCTGTAGCGACAGTGCCGAGTGAGAAGTGGAACTCTAAGGACGGAGCCCGGGTGTCATTGAGAGAGAGGTCGCGTGAGGACGTTACCCCGAGGTGAACCCGAGAGGGCACGTGACCGGACGAGAGGGGCAGGTGGACCCCTATTTGGGGGTGAGAGGATCACACAACGGGGACCCAGAGTCCCCACAGTTATAAGCGGGGTTCCGAGAGGGATCTCGGCTGTTCAGCTCTGGGAATGATGTCGCCCATAGACTCACCACACAGAGACCCATATACTAACCACACAGATACGCATAGACACACCACGCAGAGACCCATCAACTCATCACACAGAGACCCACAAACTCATCACGCAGAGACCCATAGATTAACCAACCAGATACCCATAGACACACCACGCAGAGCTCCATAGAATCATCACATAGAGACTTCATTGACTCATAGACTTCAATGGCTTGAGCTTCAAGTTTGCGTTCCGGAACCACTGGAATAACGGATGCAATGGGCCAATGTATTCGGCGAAGGACCCGATGAAAACATTGACATCGTCCATGTATATTCTACTGCCTGTATTGTGGGTTTGTGCTGTTTGTTCTCGAGTTATTATTATTATTATCTGATATCCCGAGGTTAGGGAATTCGTTTTGGCTTAGGAACAACCCTGACTGCCAGAATTCTTCTTTGATGCTTCGGTCAGGTCGTGTAGAAAATTATTAAAGGTAAAACTAACATTAGTATTCAACTAATAAATGAGGAGTAATGATCCACTGATGTAGATTGTAGCCTGGTTTTTAATTGGAGTGAGTGATAGGATCGATAATGTTCGCTTAATCTTTGTCGCCCGTTTTGAACTTTTGCCGTTGTTAGAAGGAACATGAAAAAAAACCCTAATTATTAACCCAAAAAAACGGGATGTTTCGGCGCTCCTCGTCCGGGGTCCGTGTGTTGTTTCACTTTATTGGGGGTGATAATGGGCTTTCTCGCCAACAAAGGAAGGTTCGGCTTCAGATGGCCGCCACCTTCCCTCGTGGTGTGTTTTTATGTATTACCCTTGTATGGCTCACCTCCTGCTCTCTGGCCTCGAGTGTGAAAGGCAGCTGTGGTGAGGGTGGATGTTACAATTTTTGTTTGTCTCGTGCTACACCGCGGTTGATTAAAATATATATACATTGGCCGAATTATTCTTAATATGAATTTTGAAAAAAGGGTCAAATATCCAACACCCCCCATGTGGTGCGGGGATCATTTCTGATTCAACCACATTAATTGATCAAACCAAACAGTTCTCGTTGAAACCGTCTGCAGCCAGGCCACCAAGATTATATGGCTTGCCAAAGATACATAAAGAAGATACACCCCTTCGTCCCATTGTCTCTACTATCAACTTCCCCACCTACAAACTGGCTCCTTTTTTGTCTGAAATCCTGCGGCGTTTCACTGGAAAAACCATCTCTGCGGTACTAAACTCTACTCACCTGGTATCGACAATCAAGGGAATTTCCCTGTCCCCAGACGACCTGCTTGTCAGTTTTGATGTGGTTTCCTTATTCACCAAAGTTCCTATACCTGACACCATCGCAATCATTGAAGACTTGGTTAATCAAGGACTGAATACTGAGGTACCCCCCTGGTGAGACACTGCTTAATCAATACATACTTCACCTGGAATGGAACTTTCTACAAACAAATTGAGGGCACCCCAATGGGCTCCCCCCTATCTCCGGTTGTAGCCAACGTTTTCATGGAGAAATTTGAGACTGACGCCATCCAGACTGCCACTCTACGCCCGACCTTATGGAAGAGGTACGTAGATGACACTTTTGTCATCTGGCCACATGGCTGGCCTGCTCTAGACCAATTCCTCGACCACATCAATTCCATACACCCAGCCATCAGATTCACCATGGAAGTCGAAAAATATGGCAAGCTACCCTTTTTGGATGTCCTAATTAAAAGGAGACCTGATGGTTCAATGAGCCACTCTGTCTATAGGAAAGTTACCCATATAGATGCTTACCTAAAACCGGATTCCCACCACCATCCATCCCAGAAGAATTCCCTCATCAAGACTCTACACCATAGAGCCCAATGCATCTCCGACCAGGAACACATTGCCAGTGAACTCAAGCACGTACGCCAAGCTCTTAAAGCGAATGGTTACTCCGACTACACAATCCACAAAGCCATCACTCCAACTATCAAGAAGGATCCTGTTGAGGAGCCATTCAAAACCATCACCTTACCCTACATTGCGGGGGTCACAAAAAATATCTCCAAAATCCTGAAAAAACACAAGATCCAGGTCAGATTCAACACCGTACATAAAATCCGTGATCTGGTCCCGTCTGTAAAATATGTGGTTCCAGACATACAGTACCCTGGCGTCTACGAACTAAGTTGCCTCTGTGGTAGCAGTTACATTGGAGAAACCAAACGACATGTCTCAGACCGCATCCGTGAACATAAAGCAGACCTGAAACACGGTAAGACAAACACCTCAGCCGTGGCAGATCACTGTTACAATTCTGTGGGCTCACATGACATTGACTTCTCCAAGACAGAGGTTCTCTGCAAGCCATCTGGCTACCATGAGAGATTCGTTCATGAGGCGATCCACATATACAAACACAGAGACAATTTCAACCGAGAAGATGGATTCTGGCTCAGCAATCATTGGAAGGACGTAATAAACCATTTCGGATCTTAACTGATTGTGTTCACGTTAACGGTGACTTTCAGACCGCAGTCCACTCACTGCATTAACTATATATATTTTGTATTCTCCGCAGGGAATGGAGTCTTTGCTCCGCTGCAAGTCTCCTGCCACCACTCTCCCATTGACATATTTCGTTGATTCCTCTTAGTACCTTTCACGCGACGGTCAATGGTATAGTGTATAGCAGATTGTATAATAATAAATAGTATAAAAGTGTAATGTTTAATATAATGTATAAGGTAATATATAGTATCCTAATTGTATAGTGAATATACAGCAGTGTGGTATACATTAGGGTGGGTAGAATAATACATAGTGTAATATTACAATGTATAGTCTAAGGTATAGAGTGATGTATAGTAATGCAGTATATAATTTAATGTTGGGTTTGTCTATGTCAGTATATAGTACGGGGTAGATCCGTGTGATGTGTAATAAACCTCCTTGAGGCGGCTTTCGGAATCGGTCCTTTATTTTCACTTCCACAGTTCACAAACACTCCCCGTTGCTGGCAGGCAACGGGAAGTGGGCAGACAGCCACCAGAGACGCACCGCCCACGTGGCACTCGGAGCCCCGCACGCGCGTGGCCCCTCGCTCTCTTCGTTCCGTGTCTGCTCCCGAGTCTCCCGTCTCTCCCCTCTTTAACACCTGGGTCACGTGGTACCCTTAAGCCAATCCTGAATAGCCAGCGTCGAACATTCCAGATTACCCCCATCAACTCCCGGGACCACGCCTCTGACCTGGCTTCCCATTAGCTGAGGCCAAGACCGGCAGAGCCAATCACCCTAGCTAACATGCCGTGATCACGCCGAGGCCATGCTCCCAGGCTCTCCCCTCATTGGCTATAAAGCGGGACCGGCACAGCCGATCACCACGTGAGCCGGACATGGCTCTTATCACATCACCCCCCTCCCCCCCCCCCCGGTGAAAAAGTCAGCCGTCTCGGTTGGGAAAAGGGTGACAAGCCGATTCCATAAAGTTGCTTATTAGGGCGCCAAAGACGCATTAACCATAAAGGGTGAAATGGGCGTCTATGCGCCGAACAAAACAAAAAAAATCACCCATGAACAAACAGACATACATTAGGGCGCCCCTGCAGCGCGGTAACGACAGGGAAGGGACTGCAAGACAATCAAATGCTATCGAAACGGAAGAGATTTCGACTGCGTACGCGACGCGGGACCCTCTCCGCTTCCTGCGCACGGTCGCCTTGCTGCCGGATCAACAGGAGGTGGTTGGCGTGAAGAAGAAGAAGAAGAAGAAGAAGAAGAAGAAGAAGAAGAAGAAGAAG